>SKCR01038230.1:0-80610 GCA_019454045.1 Zanthoxylum bungeanum | reverse complement strand
AATCCTAAATCAACAATTCCCAAATGATTTCAATTCATCCAATGATTAAAATCAAAAATCACCATGACTAGGGCAACTACAAACTTTCGGCCAAGCCTCAATTTGGGAAAATTTGATCCAATCCAATTTTCATCAATTGATCATGCATAACACCATGTTATCATCATCAAGCATATTTAAACAATCAATTTCACTCAAACATGCTCAAATCAAATTTTCCCAATTTTACCCTAATTTCAATTTCATGCTCAAAATGGCTTTGATACCATTGTTGGGTTTCTAGGTTAGTCCCAAGATCGATTCAAGCAAGAAATCATGTGTGAATACAATAAGAAGTATGGTGGAATCATACTTAAATGATCGGATCGCGATGCGTTGAACACAAAAATCCTTCAAGCTTTTGGCAATGGGTCTCTTGTGTTCCTTGTGAATTCGGTTCAACCTCCATGGATGCCTCCAAGCTACAAGCTTTATGTTGTGATTCCATGCTCATGAATAGGTTTCCCTATCATCTGGATGACTCTTTATGTGCTAGCATTGGAAATATTTGCCACAAATCTTCCATTTAGTTCTTCTAATACTCGGCCTTGCAAGAAATAGGGAAGAAAATTGGCCTTCAAAGCCGAGAGAGGGAGAAGAGGAAAATGGTCCAAACCGTGAGTGGAGAGAGAGAAGGGCAAGTGTGTTTGTGTTGGTATTGATTTCCAAAATCAATAATAAAACTATACCAAAAATTTAGTATTTGCCTTTCAAATAGGTCAACCAATTTTTGGAGCCAAAAGGCAATTAATGCCTTCCAACCACCACCATCACTATTCATATCAAAAGTGACTAGACATCATATCACTCAAAATGACTAGACATCACATCAATCAGTGACTAATGATTTGATGCTAGATGTGACTTTGGGCCGCACTTGAATTCGAAATGCGAGTGGGCCGCGCAACACTCCCGGGCTCGGTTCGCTAATTCCAAATTAACGAATTTTCTGTTGCGACGTAATTAAATCAAATTCAATTAAATAATTGTGCATAGAAAAATTAATATTCAACATCGCTAACGAATTAATTCTAAATTAACTCGTTCGCCCGAATTAAAATCTAATTTTTAATTCTGAGTCGAAATCCAATTTCGTATAATATATCGATATATTATTTTATCGATTAATTCCAAATTAACCGTTCTCTCTCATAATATTTTATCCTAGATAAAATATCTCCGTAATTAATCATAGATTAATTTTCTCTCTCTACTAATTAATCCCAGATTAATAAAGTGCGAGTCATACGTCATCGGTGAATCCTCGGGAAGCGACCCATGAGATCCCCAGATATGTTGGCAGTAAATTCGGTCGTCGGACTATCCAAACACGTAAGTACCTAGTACTACGTTTTTACCGATTTACAAGCATGGTTGGCTTCTAGCAAAGCACCGTGCCTACTCAATTCTCCAGAAATATTCTTAAAGGAATATGTGATCTATATTAGGCGTAGTATATGTAGTACTGCGTATTTCGATCCAACATCGATGTTACATGCAAGGCCTGGGGCTGGAATTGTGTCTGCCCCGTACGAAGCACATATTGGATCTCTGGTAAGTGTCTCTATAATCGGATAACATGACCTAGTCATAATATCCCATAGCTGCAGCATAAAAGAGACCAGTTCCGTATCCTACGTGATCATCATCTCCACTATGAATGGAGTGATACTTCCGTCTTGACATCACACCCAATACACTACTATTCTCATATACCAAAGAGCTGACATAGAACCTGTTAAAGCCCTGGACGACCAAAACCAAAGGATATTGATTGTTCGCAGTATTAGCGGGTGTCAGTCTCAGGTAAGACCAAATACACCTACCTGATTCGGACTTCCTAGACACATAGTCATACTAACAATGGATTCCGAGGGGTATATTCTAGAGCGAATCTGTTTTTACAATCGGTAACACAAACCCCTATACACTTCATGAGTATCCTATACCCAAATATATGAGAACTATGTCCGTTATGCTCCCACAACGCGCACAAGTGTAATCTAGTCTTTTACGTATTATATCGATGTCCAATCTCGATAATCTCCGACTAGGGATATGTAATGATAAACCTTCGTGGATGATATGTTAGACATTATGACCCATAGCGTCACTGTTTTGTAAATGATATTGTATTATTGTACAAAATTAACTATGTGATAATGAAATTCCTTTTGCCGTTTTGTAATTTATTTACTTTGATATATAAATGGCGAAAGTCCATATGATTAATTCCGTATTGAGATGATATGAGACAGTATCAATACATAAAGGTTTAAATCATTAAATATCCCTAGTCGGAGTATTATCGAGATCGGACATCGATAATGCGGAATAGACTAGTATTGCACTTGTGCATGTTGTGAGGGCACAACGGCATAGTTCTCATATATTTAAGTATAGGATACTTATGCAAGTGCGATAGGAGGTTGTGTTTTACCGATGGTACGGAAAACAGCTTCGCTCTGGATAGACCCCGCGGAATCCCATTGGTAGTATGTCTGCGTGTCTATGGGAGGCCGCATCAGGGTAGGTGTATATGGTCTTAACCTGAGACTTGCATCGCTAGTACTTGCGACAATAGGTAAACTTTGGTTTTGGTGGTTGGGGGACCTTAACTGGTTCTGTGTTCACCTCTTCTGGGTTTATCAGGAATCGTAGTGCACTGGGTGTGATGTCAAGATGGAAGTGTCACTTCAGACATATGGAGTTGATGATCACGCAGGATACAGAACTAGTGCTCTATAAAAGGTTGCAACCGTCGGGACAATATGACTAGGTCAGTATTGCCCGATTTAAAGAGACTAGTTGCTTGATGTCCGATATATGTTTCGTACGGGGCAGACACATTTCCAGCCCCAGGCCTAACATGTGATCGTCCGATACTGGATCGATGTACGCAATACTACGGTATACTACGCTTGATATAGATCTAATATTCCAGTAAGAATATTTCTGGAGAATTGGGTAGGCATGGCGCTTTGCTAGAAGCCAACCTTGTCTTGTAAATCGGTAAAAACGTAGTACGAGGTACGTACGTGTTTGGATTATCCAACGACCGTATTTACTGCCAACATATCCGGAGATCTCTTGGGTCGCTTCCTGAAGATTCACCTATGATGTTTGATTCGAACTTTATTAATCTTGGATTAATAACGGAGAAACTTTATCTTGGATAAAATGCCTTATTAGGAGAGAGAGAGAGATCGATTAATCTGGAATTAATCGATAAAATAATATATTCGATATATTATTAAACGAAATTAGATTTCGACGCGGAATTAAAATCGGATTTTAATTCGGGCAAACGAATTAATTTAGAATTAATTCATTAGCGAACTGAATAGTAATTTCGCAAGGCGTAATTATTTAATTCACGTCGCGACGGAAATTCGTTAATTCGGAATTAACGAAACCGAGCCCGAAAGTGTTTGCGGACACATTCGTATTTTGAATCGAGTGATATCCGCAAATCACATCGCGATATCTCATTACTTAATACGAATAGATGGTGGATGTATCTAGTCACCTTTGAGGGATGATACATTGTCTCTAATCTCAAAGTGTGGTAATGATGGCAAATGATGGATTTCATTTTGGAGGGAAAGCCATGCACGGTTTTGAAGGATTTTTTGCATTAAAAAATTCTTTTGGTATTAGATATCATATCACTTTTCATTTCCTTTGTCATTCACGGTTTTTGGCATGCAAAGGGAACAAAATTAAAAGTGAAACACTCTCCTCTTCTTTCTCTCTTGCTCACGCCGTGAGCTGCACATGCAAGGCAGAAAATTGTTTTCTCATTCTCCATTTTTGCTAGCACAAGCAAGGAATCAAAGGAGGTGATAGGGAAACCACCTTGGAGCTTGGAATACACAAAGCTTGGAGCTTTCAACTCTTTTCTCCTCTTGGCCGAACCTTCAAGGATCTTGGAGCTTCAACCCTTTGTTCATCTTTTCATCACAAAAGCTTTGTAAGTATGATTCCGCCATGCTTCAAGTTTATTATATATATTCATTTTGTGTATTTCATATGCTTAATCTTTCCTTGGGACTAATAATAGTAACCAACAATGGTATCATTGAGCTATGTTTAAGCATGAAATATATTAGGTTAAAATTTGGGTAAAATTGATTGAAGCATGTTCTTGTGAAATTTGATGAATGAGTATGCTTACATGTATATAGAATGATATTATATGGAATCAATTTTGAGAAAAATGCATTGGATGATTTTTCCCCAAAAATGTAACCTTGGCCGAATGGGTATGAACATTGGATGTGTTGGAATTTTTTTGTGTACAAGATCATTGGATGACTTAAAACGTATACGGGACGTAGATTAGTGATTCAATCGGATTGAAAAACAAATCGACACAAAAATCTCACTTGGCCGAATACTAATGGACATGAAAATGGACTTGATTTTTGTTCAAATTAATGTTGGACATATGTTTTGAACAATAGATGATTAATAAATTAAATTGGTATTTTGAAATATTTGGTTTAATGTATTAATCTTGGTTTTACACTTTAATTAATTGAATTTTAAAATTTGGAATATTGAAATTTAAATTAATGGGCTTAATTGTTAAATTGGGCTTGTAATATTATATTTGGGCATAATGGGCTTGGTTGGGCCAAGTAGATTTGGGCCAAAAGGATTGGATCCAATTTGGGCCTAAATCACTCCATTAAGTCCAAATGTAGTATAATGGGCTTTAAAGTTTAATTGGGCCTTATGGGCTTGAAATTGGTTTTGTGGCATTTAAGGGTGATTCCTTATTTGGGCTTGGTAATTGGGTTTGACCCACATTGACCAAAGCCCAAGCCTTAATAAATCAATTGAAAGCCCATCGGACTTTAATTAAACAAACATTGGATGTTAGTTGGGCTTTGAGACCCAATTAGATTAGATTTAGAATCTAAGTCTTTAAAGCACATTAAAAGTGTAAACATTTAATTTGGAATTAAATAATTGAATTAGTATTGAATACGAATTAAATTAGATTTAATAAGTAGTTCGATATAATTCGTAAATTCGTACCTTATGTACTTATTCTCAAACGAGTTGGACTCGCGCAAAATCAAAACCGTTGTTTGAACATTGGATGATCATTTAAACAAAGACTAATTAATTGGATTAGATTGGTTGTAAAAGCATGTCTTGTTTGAATATATATGTATGTGATGAATGAATAGTGTATATCGGATGGATATTAGAAGGGAAAGGGTAATTTTAGAAATTATTGTAATTTAGAATTTATAAATTGGACCTGCGTGTCCAGCCTTATCTCTTTATCTCTTTGTATTCTCTTCTCACCTAATTCCCCTCAATGCAAATGAGGTTTCTCTTATTGTATTATGTAATTGGGTAGTAGTAGAATAGTGCTAGCGGGGAGAGGAAAGGGAGTGATTTGTTCTAGGAACAAGTTGTTATATATCCATCCGTATATCACTATTAATTTACTTTACGCGCTTTATGATGTTTTAGAAGCATGCTTAAGGGTGTATGTTGATGAGACCTAACAAAGATAATAAATTGGTTGCCAATTACGCAAAAATCCCTCAATCTATATTAAGCGATTATCCTTCCATTGAATGATTCTTGTTCAAGATCCGATTGGCATTGGTTTGTTGGCCAAAGTCAAGACCTTGTCAATTAGGATGTACTTGAATCATGAGAGTTTTGTTCCACATCGGTGTCTTGTCCAAGTTGTGATTTGTTGGCAAAGTCAAGATCACTTCTTGTCCAACGACATTGATTACGAAACTATCCTTGTCAATGGGTCCCGCTTAACTGGAATCATTAGGTTTGTTGTGCCAAAGCCAAGGCCTAGATGATTCGGAGGATATGGTTAGAAAATGTATTAGATACATTGGCATACGCAATATGTTTAGGACTTGGAT
Source organism: Zanthoxylum bungeanum (assembly GCA_019454045.1). Taxonomy (NCBI): domain Eukaryota; kingdom Viridiplantae; phylum Streptophyta; class Magnoliopsida; order Sapindales; family Rutaceae; genus Zanthoxylum; species Zanthoxylum bungeanum. The sequence goes on along the minus strand of SKCR01038230.1, from coordinate 74,662 downwards.
GTCCACCTAACCGGATCTAGGAATTGGATTGGATCCAATTGATCTGTGAGATCTACCTAGTTAAATAGCATACAGCTTGTTGGCCAAAGTCAAGGTTGTGTGTTATTTAACGGGATCCTAGCCCACTAGGAAATAGGATTTCCCGAGTTCTCAACAGAGGGTTAGAGACTTGATGAAAATAGTGGGAGGCTAGTATGTGAATTTGCAATTTCATTCAGATACTTTGCCTTACGCGTTCTTCAAAATTATTTCGTCTATTTATTATAATTAGTTGGACTAATACATTGTTATTTTTTTGTAACAGTTTGACTGTACCCATTTTATCGTTAACTAGATAGTTGGACTATCGTAGTTGAGATGGCTAGCAAGGTAAATGTCCGAGACATCATCATGGGTGACAATGTCTTTAAGGGGACAAACTTCGCTGATTGGGAAATGAACCTGAGGATAGTCCTTGGGGCTGAGAGGATGCTGTATACTATACAAACACCTCTCCCGCCTAAGCCCACTGACCCACTTGAGCTGGAGTTATGGAAAACTCACAGCAATGATTGTGACACAGCTCAGGCTATTATGTTAGCTTCTATGACTCAACACTTTCGTCGCCAGAATAGGGACTTGGATCCTTATAATATGATGGCTAGACTTCGAGATCTCCACCGCTCCAACAAGCGGATGGAAAGGTATGAGTTGGTGAAGACTCTTCCGCGCCCGAATGACTGAAGGCGCATCAGTTGAGGCCCACGGGCTCAAATGATCGCCGATATTGATGAGTTGGCCAATATGGGAATAGTCTTGGAGGCTGAGCTGACTGTGGATTTGATCTTACAATCGCTCCCGATACTTGGAAACAAATTATAATCAACTATAAGTTGATGGACACGGATGACTCTCTTGGAGAGCTGTTATCCGTCTTGAAGGAGTCTGAAAAAGAACTCCTAAAAGGGGGCAAGCGCGAGGCGCACTATGCATCGACCTCTCAGGGGCCAAAGGCTGGGCTTAGGCAACTGGAGGGGTAGGGAAGAGGAAACATAAGAACAAGGGTAAAGGCAAGTCGACAAAGCTTCTGGGAAGCCAAGGAACAAATCTCAAGATGTCTGCCTCAACTGCGGCAAGAAGGGTCACTGGAAACGTGACTGCCGAATGGGCAAGGGACACAAGGAGGATATCAAGGCAGGCAAGGCACCAGCCTCTGGTATGTTTGTTATTGAAATAAATATGACTACTTCTAGTCTTAAAAATTGGATTTTTGATTCTGGTGTGCTGCTATTTGTACTGATTTGCAGGATTTGCTGATAGGATGCAGGATGCTGGCTTCAGGGAGGTTGACCTACGAGTCGGAAACGGAACACCAGTTGCTGTTTTGGCTGTAGGGACTTTTGTTTTGGAACTGCCCTCAGGGCATGTACTTAAACTTTTGAACTGTTATTATATACCTAGTTTAACTAGGAATATTATATCTGTATCTTTGTTAACCCAGCATGGGTACACTTTTGTATTTAGAAACACTGGGTGTTATTTATATAAAAATGATGCAGAAATTTGCACTGTTGTTGCAAATAATGGTCTTTATATTTTGAATGTAAATGAATCTCCTAAACACAAAATGACAAACAAAAGGCTCAAAAGGAGTAATCTAAAAGATGAAGCTTACATGTGGCATTGTCGTCTAGGACACATTAACAAGACTCGCATATCCACACTTTCGAAGAAGTGGGTACTTGGACGGATTTGATCCTTCATTCATATGATGTCTGCGAATCTTGTCTTTTAGGCAAAATGCCTAAATCACCTTTTAGCGGTAAAGGTGAACGTGCCACAGAACTGTTAGCCCTCGTTCATAGTGACGTATGTGGGCCCATGTCTAGCCAGGCTAGAGGTGGATATCGATACTTCGTAACCTTTACGGATGATGCATCACGTTACGGTTATGTGTATCTAATGATGCACAAGTCGGAAACCTTTGAGAAATTCAAAGAGTTTCGACACGAAGTTGAAAAACAAACAGGCAAGAGTATTAAGACATTACGGTCGGACCGTGGTGGCGAATACTTAAGTTATGAGTTTCAAGATTACTTGAAAGAACATGGTATTCTTTCACAGTGGACTCCTCCTGGAACACCGCAATTAAACGGTGTGTCTGAACGGAGAAACCGTACCTTGTTAGACATGGTAAGGTCAATGATGAGTCGCACTGAGCTACCAATATCCTTCTGGGGATACGCATTAAGCAGTGCAATACTTATTTTGAATAAGGTTCCGTCAAAGTCTGTTGAACAGACTCCATACGAGATATGGACAGGAAGGAAACCGGGTTTCTCTTTCCTGAAGATTTGGGGTTGCTGGGCATATGTTAAACGTTTGGAAGGTACCAAATTAGAACCCAAATCAGATAAATGCCTTTTCGTAGGATATCCTAAGGAAACCAAAGGATATTACTTCTATCACCCGCAAGAGAACAAAGTATTTGTTGCTCTACATGCATTTTTCCTTGAAAAGGAATTCTTAGATGCAGTGGTAAGTGGGAGGAAAGTGGAGCTCGATGAAAATCGTGGTGATACTGTTCCTGGCAATGAATCAACGACGGAACATGAACAGACCATCCGGGATGAGTCTGTACCACAACCTTCATATACACAAGGACCGCGTAGGTCGGAGAGAGTCAGGACAGTACCTGAGAGGTATGGGTACCTGATCTCGCCTCATGTAGATATTAATCTTATTGAGGATAATGAACCGTCTACGTATGAGGAAGCAATACAAGATATTGATTCCGCTTTATGGCAAGAAGCCATGAAGTCTGAGATGGATTCCATGTATGCCAACCAAGTTTGGACACTGGTTGATGCACCAGAAGGTGTAAAACCTATTGGATGCAGATGGATCTTCAAGAAGAAGACCGACATGGATGGCAACGTGCAAACATACAAAGCTAGGCTTGTAGCAAAGGGGTATCGTCAACAATATGGTGTTGATTATGACGAAACCTTCTCACCCGTTGCCATGATTAAATCCATTCGGATAATGCTTGCAATAGCTGCATATTTCGATTACGAGATATGGCAGATGGACGTTAAAACCGCTTTCCTTAACGGAAACCTTTTGGAGGATGTTTATATGCAACAGCCTGACGGTTTTATCGTACCTAGACTTGCAAACAAGGTTTGTAAGTTAAATCGATCCATTTATGGATTGAAGCAAGCATCACGGTCATGGAATCAGCGTTTTGATGAAATCATAAAAGAATATAATTTCGTGCAAAACGAAGATGACCCTTGTGTATACAAGAAGGTTAGTGGGAGAGCACTGACTTTTATTGTCCTTTATGTCGACGATGTATTGCTTATAGGCAATGACATTCCCATGCTAACGTCGGTGAAAGCTTGGCTTTCATTAAAATTCTCCATGAAAGATCTGGGAGAAGCAGCCTTTATTCTGGGAATAAAGATCTACCGGGATAGATCTAGAAAGCTGCTTGGACTCTCCCAGAGTACATATATTGACAAAGTGTTGAAGCGATTCAGCATGGATCAATCCAAGAAGGGATTGATGCCAATATTACGTGGTACCTCTCTGTCTAAGGACATGTGTCCTAAGACTCAAGAAGAGAGAGATAACATGAGTCGGATACCGTTCGCCTCGGCAGTCGGATCGATCATGTATGCCATGATATGTACACGACCTGATGTGTCATATGCTTTGAGCATGTGCAGTCGCTATCAGGCCGATCCAGGTGAAGGTCACTGGATGGCAGTTAAGAATATCCTTAAGTATCTTAGACGAACTAAGGATGCTTTCTTAATTTACGGAGAAGGAGAACTTGTGGTATCTGGGTATGCCGATGCAAGTTTCCAAACCGACAAGGACGACTTCAAGTCGCAATCGGGTACATTTTTTGTTTGAATAACGGAGCAGTGAGCTGGAAATCTTCCAAGCAAGATACTGTTGCCGATTCAACGACAGAAGCGGAGTATATTGCTGCATCGGAAGCAGCAAAGGAGGCAGTTTGGATCCGAAAGTTCCTAATTGGATTAGGAGTAGTTCCGTTAGCAGCTGAGCCCGTTCCATTGTATTGTGACAATAACGGGGCTATAGCACAAGCTAAGGAACCAAGGTCTCATCAACGATCCAAGCATGTTCTTCGGCGTTACCATCTGATTCGGGAGATTATACATCGTGGCGATGTAAAAGTCGAGAAGGTCGCATCAGATAACAACATTGCAGATCCGCTGACGAAAGCGGTTTATCCGCAAGTGTTTGAACGACATATACATAGTTCAGGTATTAGATGCTTGAGTGACTGGCTATAGGCCAAGTGGGAGATTGTTAGACATTATGACCCATAGCGTCACTGTTTTGTAAATGATATTGTATTATTGTACAAAATTAACTATGTGATAATGAAATTGCCTTTTGCCGTTTTGTAATTTATTTACTTTGATATATAAATGGCGAAAGTCCATATGATTAATTCCGTATTGAGATGATATGAGACAGTATCAATACATAAAGGTTTAAATCATTAAATATCCCTAGTCGGAGTATTATCGAGATCGGACATCGATAATGCGGAATAGACTAGTATTGCACTTGTGCATGTTGTGAGGGCACAACGGCATAGTTCTCATATATTTAAGTATAGGATACTTATGCAAGTGCGATAGGAGGTTTTGTTTTACCGATGGTACGGAAAACAGCTTCGCTCTGGATAGACCCCCGGAATCCCATTGGTAGTATGTCTGCGTGTCTATGGGAGGCCGCATCAGGGTAGGTGTATATGGTCTTAACCTGAGACTTGCATCGCTAGTACTTGCGACAATAGGTAAACTTTGGTTTTGGTGGTTGGGGGACCTTAACTGGTTCTGTGTTCACCTCTTCTGGGTTTATCAGGAATCGTAGTGCACTGGGTGTGATGTCAAGATGGAAGTGTCACTTCAGACATATGGAGTTGATGATCACGCAGGATACAGAACTAGTGCTCTATAAAAGGTTGCAACCGTCGGGACAATATGACTAGGTCAGTATTGCCCGATTTAAAGAGACTAGTTGCTTGATGTCCGATATATGTTTCGTACGGGGCAGACACATTTCCAGCCCCAGGCCTAACATGTGATCGTCCGATACTGGATCGATGTACGCAATACTACGGTATACTACGCTTGATATAGATCTAATATTCCAGTAAGAATATTTCTGGAGAATTGGGTAGGCATGGCGCTTTGCTAGAAGCCAACCTTGTCTTGTAAATCGGTAAAAACGTAGTACGAGGTACGTACGTGTTTGGATTATCCAACGACCGTATTTACTGCCAACATATCCGGAGATCTCTTGGGTCGCTTCCTGAAGATTCACCTATGATGTTTGATTCGAACTTTATTAATCTTGGATTATATAACGGAGAAACTTTATCTTGGATAAAATGCCTTATTAGGAGAGAGAGAGAGAGATCGATTAATCTGGAATTAATCGATAAAATAATATATTCGATATATTATTAAACGAAATTAGATTTCGACGCGGAATTAAAATCGGATTTTAATTCGGGCAAACGAATTAATTTAGAATTAATTCATTAGCGAACTGAATAGTAATTTCGCAAGGCGTAATTATTTAATTCACGTCGCGACGGAAATTCGTTAATTCGGAATTAACGAAACCGAGCCCGAAAGTGTTTGCGGACACATTCGTATTTTGAATCGAGTGATATCCGCAAATCACATCGCGATATCTCATTACTTAATACGAATAGATGGTGGATGTATCTAGTCACCTTTGAGGGATGATACATTGTCTCTAATCTCAAAGTGTGGTAATGATGGCAAATGATGGATTTCATTTTGGAGGGAAAGCCATGCATGGCTTTGAAGGATTTTTTGCATTAAAAAATTCTTTTGGTATTAGATATCATATCACTTTTCATTTCCTTGTCATTCACGGTTTTGGCATGCAAAGGGAAAAAAATTAAAAGTGAAACACTCTCCTCTTCTTTCTCTCTTGCTCACGCCGTGAGCTGCACATGCAAGGTAGAAGATTTTCTCTCATTCTCCATTTTTGCTAGCACAAGCAAGGAATCAAAGGAGGTGATAGGGAAACCACCTTGGAGCTTGGAATACACAAAGCTTGGAGCTTTCAACTCTTTTCTCCTCTTGGCCGAACCATATAGGAACTTGGAGCTTCAACCCTTTGTTCATCTTCTTCATCACAAAAGCTTTGTAAGTATGATTCCACCATGCTTCAAGTTTATTATATATTCATTTATTGTATTTCATATGCTTATACTTTCCTTGGGACAAATAATAGAAACCAACATGATACTGTCTCATATCATCTCAATCCGGAACTAATCATAAGGACCTTCTATCATTTATATATCTTGTAATCTAATTACATATGAATAAAAGGGCAATTTCCTTTTTCACATAGTTATTTGTACAACAACACCATGACCTGTACAAATAGTGATGCTATGGGTCATAATTGTCCAAAATCTCCCACTTGGCCTATAGCTAATCACTCAAGTGTCATACACCTGAAATATTACGGTTCGCTCAAATTTTTTACTGAGAAAAAGCTTTCGTCAGCGGATTTGGAAGGTTATCATCTGATGCGATTTATTCGATCATCACATCGCCACGATGTATGATCCGAACGAATCAGATAAATATTTGAAGTATATATCTGGATCGTTGATGAGACTTTTAATTCTTTAGCCTGTGTTGTAGCCTAGCTCAGCTACTAACAGAACTATTCCTAATCTAATTAGGATTATTATCGACCCAAATGGCTTCTATTGCTGCCTCAGCTGCAACAATAACCCGCTTGTTTTGTTTATTTGGCAACAGTATCTTGCATGGAAGATTTCCAGCTCACTGTTCCGTTATTCAAACTCTATAGTACATTTTTTACGACTTATAGTCGTTTATTCGATTAGGAAACTTGCAGCAGTGAACCCAGTCACTTCAAGTTCTCCTTCTCCATATTATAAGAAAGCATCATTAGTTCATCTAAGATACTAAATGATGTTCTTAACATCAATCCAGTGACTATCACTTGGATTGGCTTGATTGTGACTACATATGCTCAAAGCATATGAGACACCAGGTCGCCTACATATATTTCAATGTACCAGTTCTCGGAGAGTCCCAACAACCTTTGCATAGTGACCTTATAAATTAGAAGTTTTGGATTGGTGTTGTGTTTGCGATTGTCTGCATAGTATTTTGAATTTGATCCATAAATACTTAGACAATTGTAGCACAATACTGATGTAGCATCAGAGTCATATTAATGTATAATTTAGATTCTACAAAATATTAATGATGCTGGCAATGGGAAATGATTGGGTTTGTTTAACAAACTCAATATATTATAGCGGACCTACTTCTTGTTGCCTACCTCTTAAGTGCTAGGTGAGCTTTTGAGAGCCATGAGTATACGATACACATTGAGATGTGTATATGATACCGTGGATTGGCACAAGAGCAAGTGGGAGAAATTGTTAGGGTTGGTGCTCAAAGCGCTAATCCGCATCGTATTTATGTTTGATTCATGAATACGATCAATTTCTTTTTCCATAATATTACTTATTTATGGTTGCACCTCTTATTTTTATATAAGTATTCGATCTGATTACAATTAGATTGAAACTAAATATGGTTTAGTGATATGTATATATTAGACAAAGGCCCGATAATATATAATGCAGTACACAGTTATAAAGATAGTTTGTAATTGACATTGGAAGTGTCACTGCTAAATGTATATTATCAAATACAGTTCATGGTCAAGATTTACTAACACGGTCGGTTAGTCAAATCCGTTGAGACCAGTACATGTCGTATATTATCAAGACTTAGTCCGATGATTTATCCCAATGAACCATGAGTCTGGGGAGACTCATATAGACGTGTAGTTGTTTATAATGGATAAACAATGAACGACTCATCGAAGATTCTTAATGGATGGTACACCAACGTCAATAAGAATCTTCTCGGGTTGAGTAGCATAGTGGTCCTTCCACTTGAGATACCACTGTGGATGTATGAGACATCATCCACACTTAGATGGCAGTCACGTCACCGATCTATTTAGATTAGACCTCTGCCTGTTCGTTGGGTGTGGACCGATCCTTAGTATATCCCGTGTGTATCAAGATAGGATCCATCAGTTTTGTGTACAGAGCATAGGTAGTCCATATGTGATTAGCAATCTGTTAAATCTATGGCCATAGTATACTTCGGAATCGAGTTCCGAATGTTATTTAGAGATTGCTAAAAGATACGTCGACGAGATTATGCCTATAGAGATTTGACGTTTATATCCATATCTCTGGATAATCTGGATACCTGTGACGGAGGGATTATACATATGCAATGACCTCGACCTGTATGATTCAGCTAGTTTATCTGCGGTCGTCATAAATTACGGGTGGGTAAATTATGGACACGAAATTGGATTTTGTGACAGATATACCTGAATCTAGAGAGTCTTATTAATGAAATATACTTGTAGAGCACTAGGGAAACTTTTATGAATAATGATGATTATTTATAAATCGTTTAAACGTTTAAAAAAAAATATATGCAAATGGGCCGAACCGTCATTTCCTAATTAATGTGTATTTGTATTTAATATATGATATTATTAAATACACATTAATAAATTGTCAAATAAGGTATTTGACACATATCATTTATTTATGTATTTGAGATATTTAATGTAAATATAATACATATATTTGAGATATTTATATTTGATTAATTAATTAATTAATTGTTAAATAATTAATATAATTAAAATATAAATATCTTGTGAAATGATAAAGTTAGGAAATCATTATTAAGTGTAAATTGTTGACTTTACATTAAAGGAAAATGTTGTCAAAATGGTTTTGACTTCCTAAGATATTTGTTTAAATTGTTTGAAAAATGAAAATATCTTTTTCCTTTATTTTCCTTGAATTTCGGCCACACCCTTTACCATATATAAAGTATTATATTTTTCATAAGTTTAACCTAGTTCAAGCCTCCAAAATAAAACATAAGAAGGTTGAGAGAAAAAGTGGAGAACAAAGAAGAAAATCTAAGGAAAAGCTTGGATTTAGTAAGTATTTCCACCTTTCTATTAGAGGGAAATTTGTTCCTTTTGTTATAGGCTATAACATAGCTTGTTCTTAAGTTTTTCTACTCTTTCTTGTTTATGTTTTTGAGTGTTCGAAGTTTTGATAATGTGTGAATGCATGTATGGTGTTGAAAGAAAGCTTCTAAGGTGTTAGTAAGCATTCTTTTGATCATTTGATGAACTAGTTGTCATTCTAGAGTTGTTAGGCCACTCATTGATGACCTAGAATTGTTCTAGAGTTATTTCAAAGTGGTGAGACTTGTTTGGTGTGGTAGAGACTTGATTGAAACATTGGATTTGTTTAATTTGGTTTAATTTGATGAATTTGAAAAATTAGGGTTTATAACTTTTCCAAATTTGGGACTTTTCATATATGTGATGTGTATTGATGTATATATGATGTATATCAAGTTTAGTGATGATTGGATTTCATCTTGACTTGTTTTGAACAAGATTGGACTAAAATGCACAAGTTGGAAACCTTTAGGCCCTTCTCGGCAATTTTGTTTTGTTTTTTTTTTTTTTTTGTGGGATTTGAGTTGCAATTTGTATTCTCATGTATTTTACATGTTGGAAATAATTTTAGAACTGATTTGGAATCACCTAAGATTGTATTTGACAATTTGAGGACTAAAATAAACAAAATGCAAACTTAAGCGGCACCACGGTAATTTGGCTACAATTGTGGTTTTTGTTGCAATTTGATTTTGACATGTTGGAAATCATTTTAGAAATGATTTAGAATCATCCAAAATTGTATTTGACAATTTTATGACTAAAATGATCAATTTGCAAAGTATTTGGGCAATTCGGTAATTACTAAGAATTTGATTTCTTGTGTAATTTTTCAGAATTTGGTAATTGGGTAATTAAATAAATAAATTTATTTAATTGATCCAACAAAATTTTGAAATCGAAAAATTTTGATTTTTCGCGTTTCCGCTGCGTTACCGGACTTCGCCATAAAACCCCAACAATGTAAACATAATTATTTGTTATGAAATAAAATATGCATTATTCATTTATCAAAATGTTTGATTTAAATCGCATATTGTAAATTATACTGTTTACCCTTGATTACTCATTTGCCTTCAGACTTAGTATATAAGTGTCATACATAAGAGATTTAAGTTTTAAGTTAGCAATCTAAAATAGTCCATAGAGAGCAAAAAATGGGTACTTTTTTGTGGTTTATCTATAACTACAGTCCATTCTATAATTGTATGGTGACCTTGATCCGGGATCGTCCATGTGGTGACATGAGAATAAAGGCACCTTATATGATGTGATCATATAGGACTAGACCTAAATATAAATGAATTTCTTATAATATCCGTTAAATAAGGAAATTCATTTTAATCTACTAGATGGTCATATATGGATTGATCTTAATCCTGAGTGTATTACGAACTCTTGCATGGCTGGCTATGTCCTATGATTTACAAAGGTGAGGTTGGTGTAGCAATCCCGACCAATAGCTACGTATTTTGGGGACATGGTTTGGTGTGTAGTTGGGGACGTTTTACATAGATATGAATTTCACTCATTCTTACAAGAAGTAGAGGAGTACTTTCCTTAAGGGTTGGTTCGGTACTTGAACAATTAGAGAGCTCAAGTCTTTCTATTGCGAATAGAAAGATTAATATTTATAATAGTTATGAATAAATTATTGATTAGATAATCAATGGAATTTAAGGTAAAAATAATTAGAGGGGTATAACGAATATTATGACCCGACTCTAATTATGAGATACTCATGGAGGGTCAATCCATATGCAATGACTACATCGATGGACATCGATTTTGTTCGGCTTATATTATCCATCTACAACAATGAGAGTGCAACTTCAAGTTTTTAGTGGAATAATGTGAAGTTAATAATTCAGAATATTTAGTTAAAGAGTTTAATTAATATTCTTGGGTTATTGGATCTCGGAACTGTAGGTCTATTTGGTCTCCGTGTTAGCTCGATATACTATAGCAAATTAAACATAATTGGATAGTCCAGTTATATACTCACATACATATATTATTATTAATGGGATTAATAATATATTTTTTCACACATGTAACTTTATATTATATTTAATATAAGATTTTTATTAAATAAATGATTATGAGATAATCATTTAATTTAATGTATATATATATATATATAATTATTTAATAGATCATTTATATTAATGATGAATTTTTCAAATATGATTTGTAAAAATTCAGCATTTCATTAATATTTTTTACACATTTTCAACATTACATTTAGTTGTCATTATGATGACAATTAATAAGTGATATACTGTAGAACTATGTAAAAATGTTGGATCCCCTTCATTTCCATGACCCTTCTCTTTTATAAGTCCTCTGGTGTGGGTCATTTACTCTTCTTTTGCCCGTTGGAGCTTCTGTAACAGTCAACTTAGTGGAGGATTTTGTTTGTATATGATTTAATTATGTAATTTAACTCTCACAATGGTATCTTGAGCTTTTGATGCATGAAAACCGAATTAGGGTTCTTGAGCAAATTTGGGGCTTTTTGATTTTAGCTTGATTCTGACAAATTGATTCTTTAAGAATGCTTATATTTGATTGAATTTGAGTTATATGTAATCAATTTGATAAAAAAAAAATTGATTGGATTGATTTTCCCCAATTTGCTTATTTTTGGTCAAAACTTTGATTTGGGTAAACTCGATTTAGGCATGATTTGGTTGAATTGTTTGATGAAGTATGCTTGAATGAGGTTGAATTGAAGTTGTGCATGATCAATTTCAAGAAAATTGGATTAGATCAATTTTCCCCCCTTTAGGTTGAACATGAAACTTGAAATTGGTAAAATGTGTTTGAGCATGTTTTAATTGAATTGGATGTTTAAGTATGCTTAGAACATGTTTTAATTGAGATTTTGTGTGATCAATTTCATGAAATTGGATTGGATTCAATTTTCCCAAATTGAACGGCTGGCCGAAAATTGCATAACCCTAATGTCTTGGTAATGTTTTGTTTGATCATTGGATGACTTAAAACAATTGGTTAATGTTGTTTTGAAGTTCAATTGGATTGAATTTTGATTTAGAACATTTTTTCCCTTTTAAAGTGGCTTGGCCGAATCTTATGAACATGAAAGTCTTTGTGATTTTTGTTTTAATTCATTGGATGAATTGAATTGATTTGGGAAATTAAGATTGTGGACTCAATTGATTGAAACCGAATCGAATTGAAAAACCCCTAATTGCCGAGACTTGATAGCATGTTAATTGGGCTTGATTTTTGGAAATTGGGCTTGTTAGTTGTTAATTGGGCTTTTGGGCTTTGTTGTAACAAGTTGGGTTTAGGCCAAAATTGGTTGGATCCAATTAGGCCCAAAACCGAATCCAAAAGGTCCAATTAGACTTAATGGACCTTAATTATTTAATTGGGCCTAATGGGCCAAAATTAATTTAAAGGCTTATGGGGTAACTCCCGGATTGATTTTGGTTGTTCGGTTTGATCCGAGTTGACCAAAAGTCCACGCCTATAGAAATTAATTAAAAGCCCATTGGACTTTAATTAAATAAAACATTAGATGTTAGTCGGGCTTTGAGACCGTTGCGATTAAATTTGGAATTTAAGTCGTAAAGGTTCGTTAATAAAGGTGTAATATTTAATTTGGAATTAAATAATGAATTAGAATTAAATACGTATTAAATGGATTTAATTATGTAATTTAATTTAATTCGTAGAATTGTACTTGAGTACGTGTTCGCAAAACGAGTTTGACTCGAACAAAATCAAATCTGTGTTGAACATTGGATGATCACAAATATTCAAGATTATTAATTTGATTGATTGATTGATAACATGCTTGTATGAATACATGGTTGTGATGTTTGAATAATGTATATCGGATGGATATTAGTCCGGGTTGGGCGATTTTGAAATTGTAATAAATTTGATTTATTTAAATTGGACCTGCGTGTCCAGCCTTATCTCCTATTTCTTTGTATTCTCTTCTCACCTATTCCCCTCCATGTAAAAGAGGTTTCTTTAGAAGTGTAGTGTAACGGGTAGAAGTAATACAAGTGCTAGCGGGAGAGAGAAGGTGAGAGATTTGATCTAGGATCAATGTAAAATATCCATCCGCATATCATTATTATTTATTTCATACTCGCTTATTATGTGTTTAGAATGCATGCTTAAGGGTTATGATGATGAGAACCTTAACAAAGATAATTAAATTGGTAGCCCATTTGCACGCGAAAAACCCTCGTTAAATATCATGCGTTTTTCCTTCATTGAGTGATTCTTACTCAAGATCCGAGATTGGCAGGGTTGTTGGCCAAAGTCAATCCCTTGTCCATCAAGATGTGTTTTAATCACGAGGCTTGTTCCATATCGGTGTCGTGTCCAAGTTGTGGGTTTGTTGGCCAAAGTCAAGACCACTTCTTGTCCATTGACATTGATTACGAAGCTTCCATGTCAATGGGTCCACGCTTGACTGGGATCACTAGGTTTGTTGTCCAAAGCCAAGGCCTAGTTGATTCAGAGGAAAAAGGTTAGGCTATACATTCGATGTATAGGCATATATAAGATATATGTTGGGACTTGAATGTCCACCTACTGGGATCTAGGAGTTGGATAAGATCCAATTGATCTTCGAGATCTACCTAGTTAATTATCATACAATTTGTTGGCCAAAGTCAAGATTGTGTGATATTTAACGGGATAATAGCCCACTAGGAACACGGTTCCCGAGTATCGACAGAGGGTTAGAGGCTCGACGAAAAATAGTGGGAGGCAAGAATTGAATTTGCAATACTCGTTCAATTACTCGCCAATGCGCTCATTTAAATTATTAGTATTAGATTAAATGTTAGTTAGACTAATATTTCAATTGTGTTTGTTTGATTAAACAGTTGGACTGTATTATACTTGATTATATATAATTGGATTATATTAATCAATATATTTGAATTATATTAATTTCAGTTTACAGTTGATTTTATAATTGGATTATAGTAATCAATGTAATTGAGGTTAATTAATTTGGATTATATTTGATTATATAGTTGGACTATTATAATCAGAGTATATATAAGTACCACTTATCGCTTGATTAAATAGTGGACTATTGTAATCAAGATAAAATTGAAAAAGTTGGATATTTAAAATATAATCTAGGATTTAAAATGTTTTAAATGATTAATTTTCAAATTGGGAATATAACATAATAGGTTACTTTATGATTTAAAATAACTCATTATACCTTAGCCCAAAATTAAGCAAGATAAGTAGAGCCTAAATCTTTGGAAGATTTTGTGGATGACTTTTTTAATGCTTAATTTAATATACTTGTCATAAATCTAATTTGGATTTAAGAAGTATTAAAATTGCAATTATATTCTTGGAGAATAATTGACTATTCTGTAAAGTCAAGTTTGCAATGGGCATGTAGCACGAGGTGCACGTTCCTTTCAATATTCTAAAAACCCAAGCTTGGCCTAAGGTTCCTAAAATATTGAAAAGGATAATTGACATATCCCAAAGTGACTACCATTTGGATATGGAAGACACAAAGGAATTAAAGAAAGGGCGAGGCTCTAACTTTAAAAAGGTTTGTCTTAGTTATGTTCACAGCTAGTATTGAAATTAGATTTTAAATACTTAGTGTGGTACATAAAAATATGTATTGATATTCAGAATCTGTTTTTGAAGCAGGATACTGACTTCAAGCTGAGATGTGCTCTGCGAATCGGAAACGGGACGAAGTCGCTGTTTCGACCGTAGATACCTAAGTTTAGGGAACTTACCCTTCGGGTATGTACTTGAATTGGGAACTGTTATAATGTAACTAGTTTGACTAGAGACATTATCTCTTTATCAGTGTTTAATCCGTTGCGGATATAAAACCTTTATATTATAGAACACTGAGTGTTTTATTTATATAAAGAGGATACTGAGATAAATATATAGATATAAATAACAGAATTTATATTTGGAATATAAATAAAAATCTCAAACATATAAATTGACAAATAAATAGCTCAAATGATTTGATCAATAGAGACTTATTTGTGGCTTGTTGTCTAGGACACAATTTAATTAGACTCGTAATATCCACACTTTGAAGAGTGGGTACTAGGACTGATTTGACTATTCAAATAAGGTTGCGAATCTAGTTATTAGGTAAAGTACCTTAAAATACTATACTTGGTAATCTGTGTTAGTGCCACACGATCTGTTAGCCCTATTCATGGTGAAGTAAAGTGGGCCCATATCTAGCTAGGCTAGATGTGAACATGAATATTTCGTGACCTTAACGGATGTGGCAATCACGTTATGTTTTATGTGTTCTTTTGAAGAACACAAATCAGAAACTTTAAAGTTTCGACACGAAATACATAAACAGATCGGCTATAGCATTATTCCGCCACGGTAAGACCGTAATGGAAAATACTTTAGCAGTAAGTTCTCGTTATACTTGAAAGAGTATAGTATTCTTTCAATGAGGACTCCTCTTGGAACACGTCATTTTGACGGTGTGTCCGAACAGGATTAACCGAATATTTTGTTAGACATAATAAGATTATCACGAGTCGCTTTGAGCTACCATTTCCTTCAATAGATATGTACTAACAGGCAAAACTTATTTAGAATAAGGTTCCATATAAATCTGTTTGACAGATATCGTATAGGATATGAAAAGGAAAGAAACGATGTTCCTCATTCCTGACAATTTGGGTATGCTAGGCATAACGTTTGGATGATACCAAACTAAGGACCCAAATTGGATAAGTGCCAATATAGGTTATCATATGGGAAACCATAAGTATAGTACTTATACATCTCACATGAGAACAATGTGATTGTTGCTCTCCATGCGGTTTTCCTAGAGGAATACCGATATGCAGTGTAAGTGGGAGGATATATAACTCGATGAAAATCGGTAAGTAGTAATACTGGTTCTTGGCACTGAATCTTAATGGAACATATATAATTCATCAAGGATGAACTATACCATTAATCTTCGAATACACAAGAACAAAGGAAGTGATACGAGGTATCGACTCCCTATTATGACAAAGTGTCATGAGTCCGAAATGGATTCCATGTATATCAATAAGTTTGGATACTAGTTGATGTACCACAAGGCATTGTGCCTATGGGTACTATAAGTCTTCAAGGAAGACGACATGGATGGCAATATACTAACGTATAAAGCTAGGCTTTTTAACGGAATGTATCGTTATCGACATTGTGATTGATTACGATTCAACCTTTTACCTATTGCACTGTAGATCCATTTGGATGATGCTTGCTGACGCGAGCATAAGTTCTTGGAATTATCATTTTGATGCAATCATAATGTGTGTGATTTAATTCAAAATGAAAATGATTCAAGTGTAAATAAGAGGGTTAGGGAGAGCGCACTGACAGTGGCCTGTCCTATAAAATAATGATAATTAGTCATTTCCGAAATGATATTCCCATAAAAATAAATGTCGGCGAAAGCTTGGCTTTCGAAATACTCTCCTGGAACAGTACATTGAAAAATATACAAGACCTGGTGTATCATACGCTTGAGCATATGGATTCACAAACAGGACAATCCAAGTGATAGTCACTGGATTGATGTTAGGAACATCCGTTAGTATCTTAGAGAACTAAGGATGCTGTCTTAGTCTATGAGAGGAGAACAACTTGAAGTGACTGGGATCACTGTAGCAAGTTTACTATAACCGATAAAGACGACTAAAAGTCGCAAACGGTACTATACAGTTTGAATACCGGTGCAGTGAGCTGGAAATATTCGAGAGCAACTGTTGCCGAATTAACAACAAATGCGGATTATTGCTGCAGCTGAGGCAGCAATAGAAGCCATTTGGATCGATAATAAATATAATTAGATTAGATATAGTTCTGTTAGCAGCTGAGCTAGGCGTCAGCACAGGCTAAAGAATTAAAGGTCTCATCGACGATCCAGATATATACTTCTATATCATCTGATTCGTTCGGATCATACATCGTGGCGATGTGATGATCGTGTAAATCGCCTCAGACGATAATTAAGCAAATCCGCTGACGAAAACCTTTCCTCAGCAATTTGAGCGAATTGTAACATAGTTCGGGTGTTAGACACTCGAGTGACTGGCTATGTGCAAAGTGGGAGATTGTTGGATAATATGACCCATAGCGTCACTATTGTACAGATCACGGTGTTGTTGTACAAATTAACTATGTGACAAGGAATTGCACTCTCATCATTTGTGATTAGATCACCATAGATGTATAAATGAAGAGAGGTCCATATGATTAGTTCCTGGATTGAGATGATATGAGACAGTATCAATCCCCGAAGGATTAATCATTAAATATCCCTAGCCGAAGTATTATCGAGACTGGACATCGATAATGCGGAATAGGCTAGTATTGCACTTGTGCGCGTTGTGAGGGCACAACGGCATAGTTCTCATATATATAAGTATTGGATACTTATGCAAGTGCGATAGGAGGTTGTGTTTCACCGATGGTACGGGAAACAGCTTCGCTCTGGATAGACCCATTGGAATCCCATTGGTATTATGACTATGTGTCTATGGGAGGCCGAAATCGAGGTAGGTGTGTATAGTCTTAACCTGAGACTTGCATCGCTAATACTTGCGATAATCGGTAGACTTTGGTCTTGGTGGTACAGGGCTTTAACCGGTTCTGTGTACACCGCTTCTGGGTTTATCAGAGAGTCGTAGTGTATTGGGTGTGATGTCGAGACGGAAGTGTCACTTCAGTCATATTGGAGTTGATGTCACGCAGGATACGGTACTAGTGCTCTTGAGTGTTGCACAACCAATCGGGATATTGTGACCAGGTCATGTATATCCGATTATAGAGACTATGTTACTAGACATCCGACATGTGCTTCGGACGGGGCAGACACTTATCCAGCCCCAGCCCTAGCACGTGATTATCCGATACTGGGCCGATATACACAATACTACGGTATACTACGCTTGATACAGATCTATATATTCCTGTAAGAATATTTCTGGAGAATTGGGTAGGCATGGCGTTTTGCTAGAGGCTAACCTTGTCTTGTAAGTCGATATAAACGTAGTACGAGGTACTTACGTGTTCGGACAGTCCGACGATCGTATTTACTGCCAACATATCCGGAGATCTCATGGGTCGGTTCCTGAAGATTCACCGATGACGTATTACTCGCACTTTGATTAATCTGGGATTAATTAGAAGAGAGAGATAGAATTAATCTGGGATTAATTCGATGAGAGAGAAAATTAATCTGGGATTAATTGCGGAGATATTTTATCTGGGATAAAATATTAATTAAAGAGAGAGAACGATTAATTTGGAATTAATCGATAAAATTAATATATTTGATATATTAATCGAAATTGGATTTCGACGCGGAATTAAAATTAGATTTTAATTCGGGCGAACGAAGTTAATTTAGAATTAATTCGTTAGCGACGTGAATAGTGAATTCGCTAGGCGTAATCACTTAATTACGACGCGACGGAAAATTCGTTAATTTGGAATTAGCGAACCCGAGCCCGAGAGTGATTGCGAGCGCATTCGCATTTCGAATTCGAGCGCGGCACGCGAGTCACATCAAGCGTCAAATCGCTAGTCGCGTCAATCGTCAAATTAATTGTCACTTTGAGTGATGTGACTTGACAATATGTCACTTTATTAAAGTGAATAGATGTGATGTGACTTAAAGTTAAAAGTTGAAATGATGAAAAAGCTTTATTGTTTTTAACTTTTGACTTTTGAATTAAAGATAAGATATATATGTTTTTTTATTTTACTTGGTAAATGAAATAAAAAATATATATATTAAAAATCTTTTTCTCTCTCTCACATGCAACATTTACGTTTTCTCTCATCTCCCTCCTTTTCTTCCTCTCTTCTTCACGGCATCACTGCCGATTCTTCTTCATTTTCTCTGGTTTCACCGAGCATTTGAGAAGCAAAATGGAAGATGATAAGTGCTAGCACACACCTTGAGTGATACAAAGGTGATAGGGAAGTGAGTTTTGTGAGCATGGAATCTCAAAGCTTGGAGCTTCAATGGAGTTCATGCATGGCCGATTCTTGGAGGTTCAAAGAGAGGAAAATCGCACAGCCCACTGCAAGGAGGAGCCACTGCCGTGAGCTTGGAGGGGACAAAATCGCACCTTGTTCTTCATTCATCAAAACCGTTCAATGTGAGTTATGTTTCCGCCTTACTCCTTTGATGGTTCATACTCGGTTTTTATGCTTGATTTGTGATCCTTGGGACTTTGATTGAACACTTTCAGATTTATGAGCTTTAGGCGTTTCTTAACTTGGTAACAGTAGAGTCTGTAGGTCATCTTGAACTGGTCTCTTGGTGATATTGGGCTTGGGCTTGTAAGGCCTCTTAGTCTGATATTGGTTCTAACATTGGACTTCCTATTGGGTTTCGGGTTTTGTAGTTGACCCCGAAGCGAAATGTTGATTTTACCCTTGGGCCCAAATTTGGCCCATACAAGCGCTCGAGTCTTTCCTTTACGAATAGAAAGATTAACATTCATAATGGTTATGAATAAATCATTTATTAGAGAATCAATGGTACTTAAGGTAAAAATAATTAAAGGGGTATAACAGATATTATGACCCGGCTCTAATTACGAGATACTTATGAAGAGACAATCCGTATGTAATGACTATATCGATGGACACCGACATGGTTCAGTTTAATTTATCTATCTGCGGTAATGAGAGTGCATCTTCAGATTTTTAGTGGAATAACCTGGAGTTAATAATTCGAAATTTTTAATTAAGAGTTTAATTAATATTATGTGATTATTGGAGCTCGGAACCGTAGGTTCATTTGGTCCCCGTGCTAGCTCGATATACTGTAGCAGATTAAATATAATTGGATAGTCCAATTATATACTCAAATATGTAAATATTATTAATATGATTAATAATATTATTTTGTCACACTTTAAACTATATGTTAAGTTTGATATATAGTTTTTATAATTATATGATAATTAATCGCATGTCATAATTATATATGGTATAATTTAATAAAGGATAAATTTGAAATTTCTAAATTTGGGTTTTTGAAACCCTTAGATTTATTTTGGTCGTTACACCTTTTTAAAAGGTGATAACGTTTTAATTTTGTAACATCTTTTTAAATATGGTAATTAAAAATTGTTGTTACAAAATTTGGTAGAATACCTAGGGTGGCCGAATTTTGCTAGTTGGGGAAAGGGAAGGGTTTGTTTATTTTGGAAATAAAAAACCTTAAGTAAAAAAAGAAATTTAGATTTTCTTTTTGCAAATAAACATCTCATTCTAATCCTAGCCACCCTCTCCTTGTTCCAAGAATTCTCTCAAGTGTTGAGAAAAGAAAGCAAAAGGAACAAGAGAAAAACCAAAAGAACATGTGTGATTTTCATCTCTAAAAAGTTTAGAAATTTCATTTGTGCGTAAAGCCCACCCTATTATCTGTTGGTAACGAGATATATCTCGCGGAAGAATTTTTGGTGTCGAATCAAATTCATCATCTTTATCTTCCAAACACATCACAAGGCAGTGAGCAATTTTCTGCTTATTGCAGCACGCCCAACTTGTGTAACGAGGCTCAATTCGAATTTCTTTTGATCCAAAATTTTTAAAGGAACATATAGAGGTGTTTTAGGACTATGTTGGGGCTGATTTTAGCTGAAAAATTAGACCCGAAATACAGTGACAGTTCACGCATATAGCAGCTGATTTAGGCAGTGAGCTAGGCACATTTTCGGGTCCAAAATAGGCCAGATCTGATCCGTCATTCCGGGGCTATTCCAGGGCTGAAATTTTGTTCAAAACATAAGCAAAATTTATGTGGGGGAGTTGGTAACATTCAGCCTTAAGGAAATTTGTTCTTGTATGATCTCGGGTGCCTAACGTTTTTCCGCTGCGTCAGGAAAGTGATTCCTATAATTGGCATCAAGAGCGAGGTTGAAAAGTGTTCTTAACCCTTCTCCTTTTCATTTAAAGTTACTGTTTTTTATTTATTTATATGAGTTATAAATAAAAATATGCATGTTTAGATGAGTAGACACAAAATTATATTCATGAGATAAATGGTTATTATTGATTCATGTGATGAATAAATTTTTGCATTGGTCATAAATTTTTCCGGCTCTTATTTTATGTTGGTTTTGGGTTCGGGATGCAAGGCCATAAGGTCATTCTTTACAAATGTTGTAATTTAATTTTCCTATGTAAAATTTCAATTTTTGTAATTTGGAGCACCAAAGTCGCAAAAGGAGCCAACACCACCATGGAGCATAGATTTGAAGACCAAGGAATACTTGAGAATTTTTTGTACAAATTAGATTAGTATAGGATAAATAAGAGCCCGATCAATACAAAATTATTTTTTATGTTGTATGTATGTTTAATTCAAAATATTTGAATAAAATGTCATATAGCTTAGGGTGCCTACTTTTGCATTTTCACATGCCATAACATGTTTTGGATGCATAAATATTCTATACATAAAATATGATTTTATGTGATTTAAAATGGTTAAATTAGAATATGGTATGCATGAAAAATGATTAATTAGATTAATTGGTCTTACAGTTTAAAATTGGAAATTCTAAAAAAAATGGGCTTAATAATGCATCATGAATTCCATTGGTATATATGATGGACTTCCACATGTGTTTCAATTTGGTCCAATCTTGTTCAAACAAGACAAGCTAAAATCCAATCATCACAAAATTTAATATACATCATATATACATCATTACTCAACACATATATGAAAAGCCCCAAATTTGGAAAGAGATAAGAACCCTAATTTTAAAAATTCTTCAATTGAACAAATTACACCAAATTAAATAAATTTAACACTTTAATTCAATCTTCACCACACCAAACAAGTCTCACCATTTTGAAATAAAACAAGAACAATTCTAGGTCATCAATGAGTGATTAACAACTCTAGAATGGCAACTTGATTATCAAATAATCAAAAGAGAGCTAATTGTTAGGGATATGCCCTATACCCAACTTGTGGATGGGCTATATGTACATGTATTTGTAATATTTTCATTAATTAATAAAATGGAAATATTTATTATACGTGTCTTACATAACTTATATGAATCATCAACACTGTAATAAAGCCCTTGGAGTAATAAGACGATGGCTTCCACGCTTTATGAGAATCATTACTCTTAAATGTTCCTAGTCATAGTTTTGTGAATAATTTGGGCGTTCACAAAGCGGAGAGACTAGCATGATGATACGATTCGCCCTTAAGTGGGGTAGCCGATCTCATAGGCTACTAGCGGAGATCCATCCACTTGGTGTATCACATGGATGCATGAGTTGCTCGTGTCCATCGAACTGACCGCCGAAAATTTTCATATGGAGTGTTTAACCCATGTGTCTATGAGAACTTTCATGTATCGATTATATGACTAGTCCTTAGACTTGAGGTCTTTACAATCTTATGTGTGGATCAAATAAATTTGACATTCTCCTTCCCCGGTTCAAAAGATCTGGTCATAAGGGTATGATTGGGTCATTTGTTGAAACACATGAAGTTTGTAAAGATACAACAGAGAATCACCACTCTCTCGGATAATATTTTCTTATAAGAGTAGTATTCCAGTTCTCGGGTTGATATGTGTGATCAGTGCTTGAGACTGTGGCCACAGCGGAAGAATCATGTGAGATTCTTGGGTTAGCATGATTCATGACATTATCAACATCATACCTTTGACCATATGGGTAGAAACTTTCCGTACCCTAGGTCAATAGGTGGGGATACAGTGAGGCGAGGGACCGTATCATATGTAAATCGCATACAGAATGGGTATATATATCTTTCCTTCTCATTTGGGGGCATTGGCATATTGCTAGATGTCAACCTTGGTCATTGAAATCGAACGACGATCTGATCGGAGGATAATTTATGTTCGATTAAATTATCACGATTAATTTCATTTCCAACTTGAGGGGAACCTAAAAGGTCACACACAACAAAGTCTAAATTAATGGTTAACAATGCACAGTACAAATATAACAGCATATATGATTGCTGTAGGAAGTGTTCATAAATGGTTCAATGTGTTTAATTATTGAACAGATCATTTATGAGGTTCCATAGTGGCTTAGGGATTGGTGAATGACGATGGGGGCACTTTGGGAATTGGAATAACAAAAAAATTACTATTCACGTGAATAGACATGTGAATAGTAAAAAAAATTTTGTTATTTGTTTTGAATTCCAATTCGGCCCAAACTCTTATTAGGGTTTTATAATCTCATTAAACCACTAAATTAAGATCCAATGGCTAATATTAAATTAGCTTTTATCCCACATTGAATTCTTAATTAATTTTTTGTCTTTGGAGCACTATATAAACCCAAAGAATTCTTCACAAATTTTTACACCAAACCTTTCATATCTTGGGTTTATATAAGTGAGCAACTCTAAAGTTTAAGAGTAAGTAACTGATTTTGAGGATCCTTAAGTCTAATTGACTAGAGGAACCTCGAGTTAAATGTTTTGAGGTATTTGTCTAGGCTAGCACCAAGGGCAAAAACCCGTGCACTCAAGGCGTAGTCTTGCCGTTGAGTTTTGGCATTGGTGTGTGCATATTTGGAGGCCACACACTTGGGTGGCTCTTTGGAACATGGAAGAGCTTGCTGAGTTCGAGAAAATTTTGTAGATTGGAGGGAGGACTGGAGGAGTCTACGGTTCAAGTAAGTCTTTTTCTTTCTTTATTTTATTTAGAGTTCTTATGATAGATATCATGTTTAGGTTTATGTTCTTTGCATGTTTTATGATTTTTATGCTTAGAATATATAGTAACATGCCTAGGATTTTAGAATAATCAAAACAAATGGGTTTTGGGCAAAGGGAAAGCGGCATAATAATTTTAATTTTCCGCTGCGCACTCGCGGCCGCTTCCCAACAGTAGTATCAGCGTACTATTTTTATTTTTATTAGTTCTATCTCTTTTGAACTCGAAATTGGGTGTTTAAAAGCTCATTGGAAAGATAACACCCTGAACTTAATTTTAGGCACAAGTTTTGCATGATTTGGTTAAGATTTGAATTGTGAAATTGCATTTAAAGTTCACGCTTCTGTAGAAAAATGTGAATAGTAAATTTATTTGAATAAAATAAAATGCAATATCATAATTAAATATTAATCAAAGTTATTTAATGCCTAAAATAATTCCAACATATTAAAACTCATATGCTTGATGATTCTATGTATGATTAGAATTGGCATGATTATTTTAGGGTGCAAGCATCTAGAGACTTTCTAAGAAATAGAGAGTGTATTGTTTATCCCTTAGCTAAGTAATTATTCCGTGATGAACTTAGAGATTTATTACCTTTAAGGCTAATAAATATAAATCACTTGTTTATAATAAAATACATTATAAAAGATACAAGTGGGTAGGGACCAAGGGGTTAATAAAACTCTCCAAACTAAAGTTAATTTAACCAAAGGTATTACTAGAGTTAGATAATGATTTGGTGTCTTCCTTCACTCACTACCTTTTTTATAGCCAAAAGGAAAAGCTGTGAAGACATCTAGATAATCATTTACTCAAAGCTTATCTTAAAGCATATTTAAAGTGTTGGACTAATTTGGAGGATCTATTGTTTATTCCTGTCAACAAGGCAATAAGAGCCTAACAGTTAAGGGTATTTAAGAGAGTTCGCTCCACCATCCCTATGGGGAATTTTCAATGGAGGAATCCATTTGACAGTTATTCAATTAAACTTGCTAAAATCCTCAATAATAATTTAAGTCTAAAATTTACCTCCCATTGTAAAGTATAGACCCAAAGGGCTTAAACCGTATTGGCAGGACTAGGTTTTACCAGACTGACCAATACCAATTTGTCCCTAAATTGTACTATTGACAATGGTTTGACTTTTCTGAGTCATAAGACGCACCGACCCTTAGGCGTGGTCTTATAACTTAGTGGTAAAGATTGGGTGTCCACAAGGACTAGCATAAGCTATGACATGTTTGATTGCCCAACCCAATGATCAAGGAATTGTGATTTATATCATAAATTGGTTGAGAACCTACCTAATTATCATATTTTATAACGACCGGCCCTAGTCGGAGTTATGAAATGATGATAATGGGATCCTTGCCCACAATAAATCCATCATATTGGGGTTGATGCGATTTGCTTAAAATTTTAAAACAATTGAGTGAGAGCAACTTCATAATATTAAAAGCCCATGTTATTATGAAACATTAATGAAAACATATTCCTAATTTTAACATTTTCTCTTAACACGTGGGTTAAAATATTTCATAAACATTCAAATGGCAAACAGAGTATCACTTCGTTCCATCCTTGATGAGCATAAGCTCAAAGGGGACAACTACAATGACTGGTTTAGAAACCTTAAAATTATCTTACGACAAGAAAATATTTTCTATGTTCTTGGAAGACCATTTCCCCCTGAAGACCCGCAGAAGATGGTGACCAAGATACATTTGATGCTTGGAAGAAACACATCGATGATGATGAGCAAACAGTTTACATAATGCTTGGCTCTATGCCGGACGAACTTCAGAAAGCTCATGAAGATATGGATGCTCAAACTATCATCTTTCACTTGAAGGAGTTGTATGCAACTTCCGTTCATACCGTGAGATTCCAAGTGTCATGTGCCTTATTCCAAACAAGGTATAATGAAGGATCTGTTAGTGGACATGTGCTTAAGATGATTGGCCACATTGAAAAATTGGCCAACCTCGGGTTCATCATGGATCATGAGATAGGTCACGATCTGATTCTTCAGTCTTTACCAAAAGAATTCTCTAACTTTATTATGCAGTTTCATCTGTCTGATAAATAAGCTACTTTAGCAGAATTGCACAATCTGATAAAGCAAGCAGAGAAGGACTTGAAAACGGAGCTTAAAACCTCCGTCATGCTTACGGGTATGGACCAGAAGCCACGAGGCCCAAAGAAAAATAAGGGCAAGGCCAAGGCTTCAGATCACCTAAAGCCCAATGGTAAGGTGGAGAAGAAAAAGGGAAAGGGGAAATGTTTATTTTATGGAAAGAAGGGTAATTGGAAGAAAGAATGTAGATCCTTGAAAGCCAAGGAAGCTAGGGAAGCCCAAGAGGCCAAGAAGCCCAATGCTTAAGGTATGTTGTATATGATTGAACTATATTCTCAAAACTCTGAACCTTTTACTTGGGTGCTTGACACCGATTGTGGGACTCACTTGTGTAACAATGTGCAGGGCCTGAGAAACAGTAGGAGACTCCGTCATAGAGAGGTTGACTTACGTATGGGTAATGGAGCAAAACTGGCTGCATTATGCGTGGGGACTTATTCATTAGTTTTGACGAATGGTTTAGTTTTAGACTTATAAGATTATGTTTATGTACATTCTCTAGTAAAGAACATCATTTCAATTTCTTCTTTATGTAATAAAGGCTTTTCATGCCTAATAAGTTGTAATGAATGTTCTATTTATTTCAATGAAATAAAATATGGAGATGGTATTTTGAATAATGGTATCTATGTCTTATAAACTAACAAAGAATGTTCAACCTCTAATATATACAACATTAACTCGAATAATCTCAATGAATCACTTCTATGGCACAATTGCTTAGGTCATATCAATGAAACAAGATTAACTAAGCTACATAAGGATGGGTATTTCAACCCTTCAAATATAAACCTTATGGAACTTGTGAGTCTTGTTTACTTGGTAAAATGACCAAATTACCCTTCAAAGGTAAATGACAGCGTGCAGTGGAGACATTACAACTCTTACACTCTGATGTATGCAGACCAATGTCAGTCACCGCTAGAGGTGGATTCTCCTACTTCATTACCTTTATCGATGATCATTCGCGATATGGGTATGTGTACCTTATGCGGTACAAATCTGAAGCCTTTGAGAAATTCAAAGACTTTAAGGCTGAAGTAGAAAACCAGCTTAATAAAAGTATTAAGTCACTAAGGTCTAACCGAGATGGTGAATACTTAAGCAACGAATTTCAAGATTACTTGAGAGAAAATGGCATTGTTTCACAGTGGACTCCTCCGGGAACTCCACAGCATAATGAGGTCTCCGAAAGGAGAAATCAGAAATTATTAGATATGGTCCGATCAATGATGCCAGGCACGGATCTACCTCTTTCATTTTGGGGTCTTGCTTTAGAAACTACAACACTACTACTAAACCAAGTTCATTCTAAGACTGTTAGAGTGTTAGTCAAACATCATATGAGTTATGGTCTGGGAAACGTCCTAGTCTTAGTTATCTAAGAATTTGGGGATGTGACGCATATGTCAAGCTCACACAAACTAACAAATTGGATGATATGGTAGTTAAATGTAAGTTTGTAGGATATGCCTTGAACTCAAGAGCATACGTGTTCTACGTCCCAAATGAACAAATAACATTTGTCTCACGAAATGCTAAATTTCTAGAGAATGAATTCCTTATCAAGAAATATAGTGGGAGTAGACTTGACCTCGATGAGGTACGAGAAGAACAAACTAACATAGAACTAAATGCCAGGCCCCTCAAAAGGGCAGCGACGGAACAACCACAAGGTTATGAACTCATAATGTCTGGTAGGGAAAGACATGAGCCTGAAAGATATGGTTTCCATATTGATGAGGAACATGATTAGGTCATTGATAATGACGATCCCACCAGTTATGACGAAGAAATGCGTGACATTGATTCACTCAAGTGGCTTGAGGCCATGAAATTCGAAATAGACTCTATGTATCAGAATCACGTCTGGGACTTGGTAGATGCACCTGAAGGGATAAAACCCATAGGCTGCAAGTGGATTTACAAGCGTAAAACTGATGCAGAATGCAGCATCCAAACCTATAAGGCTAGGTTGGTGGAAAAAGGTTATAGATAACTCCAAGGAATTGACTATGACGAAACCTTCTCGCCTGTTGCAATGATAAAGTCCATTCAAATTTTACTGGCACTAGCTGCACACTTTGATTATGAGATTTGGCAGATGGATGTCAAAACAACTTTCCTTAATGGGAACCTCGTAGAGGAAGTCTATATGACACAACCTGAGGGGTTTGCATCTAAGGATGATCATAATAAAGTATGCAAGCTTAAACGATCCATTTATGGACTCAAGCAAGCCTCAAGAAGTTGGAATATACGATTTGATGAGACAATCAAAGAATTTGACTTCATCAAAAATGTAGACGAGCCTTATGTTTACAGGAAAAGTAGTGGGAGTGCTGTTGTATTTCTTGTATTATATGTCGATGACATATTAATCATCGGGAATGATATTCCCATGATGCAAACCACCAAGCAATGGTTATCTCGAATTTCTCCATGAAAGATTGGGAGAAGCAGCCTACATCATCGGCATTAAGATCTACCGTAATAGATCTAAGAGGTTCTTAGGACTTTCTCAATCTACGTACATAGATAAAGTTTTGAAAAGGTTCAAAATGGAAGATTCCAAAAGAGGTAATTTACCTACTTGTCATGGAATCAAATTATCTAAGGAGCAATGTCCACATACTCCTTCAGATAGAGAGCGTATGAGTAGCATCCATTATGCTTCAGCAATAGGATCGATCATGTACGCCATGTTATGTACAAGACCTTATGTCTCTTATGCTCTTAGCATAACGAGTAGGTATTGTTGGTTTCTATAATTAGTCCCAAAGAAAGATTAAGCCATAGAAATACAAAAAAAACATACATGCAAAGCTTGAAGGATGGCGGAAACATACTTACAAAGCTTTGTGACGAAAATGGTGTGAAGAGTATCCTTGAGCCTCCAAGGTGGGTGATATGCGGCCAAGAACAAGAATGATAGAAGTTGCAAATCTTTGGGCTGTTTTCGGCCAAGAACAAAAGTGTGAGAAGCCTCAAATCTTCTAGTACTCCAAGCTCCAAATGCGTTTCCCTATCACCTCCTTTGATCCCTTGTTGTGCTAGCAAAAATGGAGAAAACAATTTTCTGCCATGGATGAAGCTCACGGCTTGCGTGAAGAAGAAGGAGAGAAGAGAGTGTTATTGCCTTTTTTGATTTTGTTCTCTCAATTTGTTTCTTAAACCGTGAGTTAGCAAATGAAGCAATGATGTATCAAATACAAAAATGAATTTTTTAATTAAAAACCCTTCAAAAACCGTGAAAGGTTTTCCCTCCAAAAGAAAATCCATCATTTGCCATCATTACATTACTTTGAGAATAGAGATAATGTATCATCCCTCAAAGGTGACTAGATACATCCATCATCTATTCGTATCAAGTAATGAGATATCGCGATGCGATTTGCGGATACCACTCGATTCAAAATACGAATGTGTCCGCAAACACTTTCGGGCTCGGTTTCGCTAATTCCGAATTAACGAATTTCCGTCGCGACGTGAATAAAATAATTACGCCTTGCGGAATTACTATTCAGTTCGCTAATGAATTTATTCTAAATTAATTCGTTTGCCCGAATTAAAATCCGATTTTAATTCCGCGTCGAAATCTAATTTCGTTTAATAATATATCGAATATATTATTTTATCGATTAATTCCAAATTAATCGATCTCTCTCTCTCTCCTAATAAGGCATTTTATCCAAGATAAAGTTCTCCGTAATTAATCCAAGATTAATAAAGTTCGAATCAAACATCATAGGTGAATCTTCAGGAAGCGACCCAAGAGATCTCCGGATATGTTGGCAGTAAATACGGTCGTTGGATAATCCAAACACGTACGTACCTCGTACTACGTTTTTACCGATTTACAAGACAAGGTTGGCTTCTAGCAAAGCGCCATGCCTACCCAATTCTCCAGAAAATATTCTTACTGGAATATTAGATCTTTATCAAGCGTAGTATACCGCAGTATCGCGTATATCGATCCAGTATCGGACGATCACATGTTAGGCCTGGGGCTGGAAATATGTCTGCCCCGTACGAAACATATATCGGATATCAAATAACTAGTCTCTTTAAATCGGACAATCCTGACCTGGTCATATTGTCCCGACGGTTGCAACCTATTTATAGAGTACTAGTTCTGTATCCTGCGTGATCATCATCTCCATATGTCTGAAGTGATACTTCCATCTTGACATCACATCCAGTACACTACGATTCTTGATAAACCCAGAAGAGGTGTACACAGAACCGGTTAAAGCCCCGAACCACAACACCCAAAGTTTACCGATTGTCGCAAGTACTAGCGATGCAAGTCTCAGGTTAAGACCATATACACCTACCCTGATGCGGCCTCCCATAGACACGCAGACATACTACCAATGGGATTCCGCGGGGTCTTTCCAGAGCGAAGCTGTTTTCCGTACCATCGGTAAACACCAACCTCCTACCGCACTTTCATAAGTATCCAATACTTAAATATATGAGAACTATGTCGTTGTGCCATCACAACTCGCACAAGTGCAATACTAGTCTATTCCGCATTATCGATGTCCGATCTCGATAATACTCCGACTAGGGATATTTAATGATTAAACCCTTTTATATTGATACTGTATCATATCATCTCAATACGGAACTAATCATATGGACATTTTCCATTAATATATTAAAGTAAATAATTTTACAAAACGGCAAAAGGGCAATTTCATTATCACATAGTTAATTTTGTACAATAATACAATATCATTTACAAAACAGTGACGCTATGGGTCATAATGTCTAACAATCTCCCACTTGGCCTATAGCCAGTCACTCAAGCATCTAATACCTGAACTATGTATATGTCGTTCAAACACTTGCTGAAGAACAGCCTTCGTCAGCGGATCTGCAATGTTGTCATCCGATGCGACCTTCTCGACTTTTACATCGCCATGATGTATAATCTCCCGAATCAGATGGTTACGCCGAAGAACATGCTTGGATCGTTGATGAGACCTTGGTTCCTTAGCTTGTGCTATAGCCCCGTTATTGTCACAATACAATGGCACGGGCTCAGCTGCTAACGGAACTACTCCTAATCCGATTAGGAATTTTCGGATCCAAACTGCCTCCTTTGCTGCTTCTGATGCAGCAATATACTCCGCTTCTGTTGTTGAATCGGCAACAGTATCTTGCTTGGAAGATTTCCAGCTCACTGCTCCGTTATTCAAAAAAAAAATGTAGCCGGATTGCGACTTGAAGTCGTCCTTGTCGGTTTGGAAACTTGCATCGATGTATCCAGACACCTCAAGTTCTCCACCTCCATAAATTAAGAAAGCATCCTTAGTTCGTCTAAGATACTTAAGGATATTCTTAACAGCCATCCAGTGACCTTCACCTGGATCGGCCTGATAGCGACTGCACATGCTTAAAGCATATGACACATCAGGTCGCGTACATATCATGGCATACATGATCGATCCGACTGCCGAGGCGAACGGTATCCGACTCATGTTATCTCTCTCTTCTTTAGTTTTAGGACACATGTCCTTAGACAGAAGGATACCACGTGACATTGGCATTAATCCCTTCTTGGATTGATCCATGTTGAATCGCTTCAACACTTTGTCAATATATGTACTCTGGGAGAGTCCAAGCAGCTTTCTAGATCTATCCCGGTAGATCTTTATTCCCAGAATAAAGGCTGCTTCTCCCAGATCTTTCATGGAGAATTTTAATGAAAGCCAAGCTTTCACCAACGTTAGTATGGGAATGTCATTGCCTATAAGCAATACGTCATCGACATAAAGGACAATAAAAGTCAGTGCTCTCCCACTAACCTTCTTGTATACACAAGGGTCATCATCGTTTTGTATGAAATCATATTCTTTTATGATCTCATCAAAACGCTGATTCCATGACCGTGATGCTTGCTTCAATCCATAAATGGATCGATTTAACTTACAAACCTTGTTTGCAAGTCTAGGTATGATAAAACCGACAGGTTGTTGCATATAAACATCCTCCAAAAGGTTTCCGTTAAGGAAAGCGGTTTTAACATCCATCTGCCATATCTCGTAATCGAAATATGCAGCTATTGCAAGCATTATCCGAATGGATTTAATCATGGCAACGGGTGAGAGTGTTTCGTCATAATCAATACCATATTGTTGACGATACCCCTTTGCAACAAGCCTAGCTTTGTACGTTTGTACGTTGCCATCCATGTCGGTCTTCTTCTTGAAGATCCATCTGCATCCAATAGGCTTTACGCCTTCTGGTGCATCAACCAGTGTCCAAACTTGGTTGGCATACATGGAATCCATCTCGGACTTCATGGCATCTTACCATAAAGCGGAATCAATATTCTGTATTGCTTCCTCATACGTAGTCGGTTCATTATCCTCAATAAGATTAATATCTACATGAGGCGAGATCAGGAACCCATACCTCTCAGGTACCTTCCTGACTCTCTCCGACCTACGCGGTCCTTGTGTATCTGAAGATTGTGGTACAGACTCATCCTGGATGGTCTGTTTTTGTTCCGTCATTAATTCATTGCCAGGAACAGTATCACTACGATTTTCATCGAGCTCCACTTTCCTCCCACTTACCACTGCATCTAGGAATTCCTTCTCAAGGAAAAATGCATGTAGAGCAACAAACACTTTGTTCTCTTGTGGGTGATAGAAGTAATATCCTTTGGTTTCCTGGAGTATCCCACGAAAAGGCATTTATCTGATTTGGGTTCTAGTTTGCTACCTTCCAAACGTCTAACATATGCCCAGCATCCCCAAATCTTCAGGAAAGAGAAACCTGGTTTCCTTCCTGTCCATTTCTCATATGGAGTCTGTTCAAAAGACTTTGACGGAACTTATTCAAAAAAGTACCGCACACTGGTTAATGCGTATCCCCAGAAGGATATGGTAGCTCAGTCTGACTCATCATCGACCTTACCATGTCTAACAAAGTACGGTTTCTCCGTTCAGACACACCGTTTAATTGCGGTGTTCCAGGAGGAGTCCACTGTGAAAGAATACCATTTTCTTTCAAGTAATCTTGAAACTCATAACTTAAGTATTCGCCACCACCGTCCCGACCGCAATGTCTTGATACTCTTGCCCGTTTGTTTTTCTACTTCGTGTCGAAATTCTTTGAATTTTTCAAAAGTTTCCGACTTGTGTCTCATTAGATACACATAACCATAACGAGATGCATCATCCGTAAAGGTTACGAAGTAATGATATCCACCTCTAGCCTGGCTAGACATGGGCCCACATACGTCACTATGAACGAGGGTTAACAGTTCCGTGGTACGTTCACCTTTACCACTAAAAGGTGTTTTAAGGCATTTTGCCTAAAAGACAAGATTCGCAGACATTATATGAATTAAGATCAAATCCGTCCAAGTACCCACTCTTCGAAAGTGTGGATATGCGAGTCTTGTTTATGTGTCCTAGACGAAATGCCACATGTAAGCTTCATCTTTTAGATTACTCTTTTTGAGCCTTTTGTTTGTCATTTTATTTTTAGGAGATTCATTTATATTCAAAATATAAAGCCCATTATTTGCCACAGCAGTGCAGTGCAAATTCTGCAATCATTTTTATATAAATAACACCCAGTGTTTCTAAATACAAAAGTGTACCCATGCTGGGTTAACAAAGATACAGATATGATATTCCTAGTCAAACTAGGTATATAATAACAGTTCAAAAGTTTAAGCATATGCCCCGAGGGAATTCCAAAACAAAAGTCCCTACAGCCAAACAGCAACTAGATTCCGTTTCCTTCCGACTCGTAGATCAATCTCCCCTGAAGCCAGCATCCTGCTATCCTGCAGATCCTGCAAATCAGTACAAATATGAGCAGCACAACCAGAATCAAAGATCCAATTTTTAAACTAGAGTAGTCATATTTATCTCAATAACAAACATACAGAGGCTAGTGCCTTGCCTGCCTTGATATCCTCCTTTTGTCCTTGTGCCCATTCGGCAGTCACGTTTCCAGTGACCCTTCTTGCCGCAGTTGAGGCAGACATCTTGAGATTTGTCCCTTGGCTTCCCAGAAGCTTTTGTCAACTTGCCTTTACCCTTTTTCTATGTTTCTTCTTCCTCACCCCTCCAGTAGCTTTGGGCCCAGCCTTTGGCCTCTGAGAGGTCGATGTAAAGTGCGCCTCGCGCTTGCCCCTTTTTGGAGTTCTTTCAGACTCCTTCAAAATGGATAACAGCTATCCAGAGAGTGTCATCCGTATCCATCAACTTATAGTTGATTATGATTTGTCTCCAAGTATCAGGAAGTGACTGTAAGATCAAATCTATGGTCAGCTCAGCCTCCAAGACTATTCCCATATTGGCCAACTCATCAATATCGGCGATCATTTGAGCCCCGTGGGCCTCAACTGATGCGCCTTCAGTCATTCGGGCGCGAAAGAGTTTCTTCACCAACTCGTACATTTCCATCCGCTTGTTGGAGCGGTGGAGATCTTGAAGTCTAGCCATCATACTATAAGGATCCAAGTCCCTATTCTGGCGACGAAAGTGCTGAGTCATCGAAGCTACATAATAGCCTGAGCTGTATCACAATCATTGCTGTGAGTTTTCCATAACTCCAGCTCAAGTGGGTCAGTGGGCTTAGGCGGGAGAGGTGTTTGTTATAGTGTACAGCATCCTCTCAGCCCCAAGGACTATCCTCAGGTTCATTTCCCAATCAGCGAAGTTTGTCCCCTTAAAGACATTGTCACCCATGATGATGTCTCGGACATTACCTTGCTAGCCATCTCAACTACGATAGTCCAACTATCTAGTTAACGATAAAATGGGTACAGTCAAACTGTCAAATAAAATAACAATGTTTAGTCCAACTAATTTTAATAAATAGACGAAATAAAATTTGAAAGACGCGTAAGGCTAAGTATCTGAATGAATGAAATGCAAATTCAATACTAGCCTCCCACTATTTTTATCAAGTCTCTAACCCTCTGTTGAGAACTCGGGAAATCCTATTTCCTAGTGGGCTAGGATCCCGTTAAATAACACACAACCTTGACTTGGCCAACAAGCTGTATGCTATTTAACTAGGTAGATCTCAAAGATCAATTGGATCTCATCCAATTCCTAGATCCGGTTAGGTGGACATCCAAGTCCAAAAATATGTATATTTACTTATGCCAATGTATCTAATACATTTTCCTAACCATATCCTCCGAACCATCTAGGCCTTGGCTTTAGCACAACAAACCTAATGATTCCGGTTAAGCGAGACCCATTGACAAGGAAAGTTTCGTAATCAATGTCGTTGGACAAGAAGTGATCTTGACTTTGGCCAACAAATCACAACTTGGACAAGACACCGATGTGGAACAAAACTTTCATGATTCAAGTACATCCTCAATGACAAAGGTCTTGACTTTGGCCAACAAACCAATGTCAATTTTGGATCTTGAACAAGAATCATTCAATGGAAGGATAATTGCTTAATATAAATTGAGGGATTTATTCGTAATTGGCAACCAATTTATTATCTTTGTTAGGTATCATCATCATACACCCTTAAGCATGCTTCTAAAACATCATAAAGTGCATAAATAAATTAATAGTGATATACGGATGGATATATAAAATAATTTGTTCCTAGAACAAATCACTCCATTTCCACTCCCCGCTAGCAATATTCTACTTCTACCCAATTACATAATACAATAGAGAAACCTCATTTACATTGAGGGGAATTAGGTGGAGAAGAGAATACAAATAGATAAAAGAGATAAGGCGGGACACGCAGGTCCAATTTATAAATTCTAAATTTACAATAATTTCTAAATTTACCCTTTCCCTTCTAATATCCATCCGCTATACACCATTCATTCATCACATATATGTATATTCATTCAAGACATGCTATACAACCAATCAAATCCAATTAATTAGTCTTTTTAAGTGCTCATCCAATGTTCAATCAACGGTTTGATTTTGCGCGAGTCCAACTCGTTTGAGAATAAGTACATAAGGTACGAATTCATGAATTATATCGAACTACCCGTTAAATCCAATTTAAGTCGCATTCAATATTAATTCATTTTATTTAATTCCAAATTAAATGTTTACACTTTTATTGTGCTTTTAAAGATTAGATTCTAAATCTTATCAAAATGGGGTCTCCAAGCCCAACTAACATCCAATGTGTGTTTAATTAAAGTCCGATGGGCTTTCAATTGATTATAAAGGCTTGGGCTTTGGTCAATGTGGGTCAAACCCAATTACCAAGCCCAAATAAGGAATCACCCTTAAGTGCATAAAATCAATTTCAAGCCCATAAGGCCCAATTAAACATAAAAGCCCATTAATCAAATTTTAATATTCCAAATTTTAAATTCAATTGATTAAAGTGTAATTGCATGATTAATTCATTAAACCAAATATTTCAAAAACACCAATTTAATTTATTAATCATCAATTGTTCAAAACACTGTCTAACATTTATTTGAACAAAAATCAAGTCCTTTAACATGTCATGTTGTATTCGGCCAAGAGAGATTTTTGCGGTTCGATTTGTTTTTCAATCCAATTGAATCACTAATCTATCATCCGTATTGATTTTAAGTCATCTAATGAACTTGAAAGCAAAAATTCAATAAAGTGAAAAGACCTCCATTTTCGGTCAAGCATCAACTTTAGGGAAAAAATCATCCAATGCATTTTTCTCAAAATTGATCATGTATTACATCAAATATCATACATTTAATCATGCTTAAGTCATCTTATAAACTTGTGCATGAAAAATTCCAAATCTAAAATGACCTACACATTCGGCCAAGGCATCAATTTTGGGGAAAAAATATCCAATGCATTTTTCTCAAAATTGATCATGTATACATCATATTACAAACATTTAAGCACACTCAAATCATCCAATGAACTTGTGCATGCAAAAATTCAACTTAATGGAAGTACCTCACATTCGGCCAAATGAACATTTTGGGGAAAAATCATCCAATGCATTTTTCTCAAAATTGATCATGTATTATATCATATATCATACATGTAATCATGCTTAAGTCATCAAATAAGCTTGTGCATGAAAAATTTCAAATCTATGGAAGCACCTCCACATTCGGCCAAGACAACATTTTGGGGAAAAAAATCCAATGCATTTTTCTTAAAATTGATCATGTAATATATCAAATAACATACATATAAGCATACTATAGCATCCAATTTCACAAGAACATGCTTCAATCAATTTTCCCCAAAATTAACCTAATGTATTTCATGCTTAAACATGGCTCAATGATACCATTGTTGGTTTCTATAATTAGTCCCAAAGAAAGATTAAGCCATAGAAATACAAAAAAACATACATGCAAAGCTTGAAGGATGGCGGAAACATACTTACAAAGCTTTGTGACGAAAATGGTGAAGAGGATCCTTGAGCCTCCAAGGTGGGTGATATGCGACGACAAGAACAAGAATGATAGAAGTTGCAAATCTTTGGGCTGTTTTCGGCCAAGAACAAAAGTGTGAGAAGCCTCAAATCTTCTAGTAATCCAAGCTCCAAATGCGTTTCCCTATCACCTCCTTTGATCCCTTGTTGTGCTAGCAAAAATGGAGAAAACAATTTTCTGCCATGGATGAAGCTCACGGCTTGCGTGAAGAAGAAGGAGAGAAGAGAGTGTTATTGCCTTTTTTGATTTTGTTCTCTCAATTTGTTTCTTAAACCGTGAGTAGCAAATGAAGCAATGATGTATCAATACAAAAATGAATTTTTTAATTAAAAAACCCTTCAAAAACCGTGAAAGGTTTTCCCTCCAAAAGAAAATCCATCATTTGCCATCATTACATTACTTTGAGAATAGAGATAATGTATCATCCCTCAAAGGTGACTAGATACATCCATCATCTATTCGTATCAAGTAATGAGATATCGCGATGCGATTTGCGGATACCACTCGATTCAAAATACGAATGTGTCCGCAAACACTTTCAGGCTCGGTTTCGCTAATTCTGAATTAACGAATTTCCGTCGCGACGTGAATTAAATAATTACGCCTTGCGGAATTACTATTCAGTTCGCTAATGAATTTATTCTAAATTAATTCGTTTGCCCGAATTAAAATCCGATTTTAATTCCGCGTCGAAATCTAATTTCGTTAATAATATATCAAATATATTATTTTATCGATTAATTCCAAATTAATCGATCTCTCTCTCTCTCCTAATAAGGCATTTTATCCAAGATAAAGTTTCTCCGTAATTAATCCAAGATTAATAAAGTTCGAATCAAACATCATAGGTGAATCTTCAGGAAGCGACCCAAGAGATCTCCGGATATGTTGGCAGTAAATACGGTCATTGGATAATCCAACACGTACGTACCTCGTACTACGTTTTTACCGATTTACAAGACAAGGTTGGCTTCTAGCAAAGCGCCATGCCTACCCAATTCTCCAGAAATATTCTTACTGGAATATTAGATCTTTATCAAGCGTAGTATACCGCAGTATCGCGTATATCGATCCAGTATCGGACGATCACATGTTAGGCCTGGGGCTGGAAATGTGTCTGCCCCGTACGAAACATATATCGGATATCAAATAACTAGTCTCTTTAAATCGGACAATCCTGACCTGGTCATATTGTCCCGACGGTTGCAACCTATTTATAGAGTACTAGTTCTATATCCTGCGTGATCATCATCTCCATATGTCTGAAGTGATACTTCCATCTTGACATCACATCCAGTACACTACGATTCTCGATAAACCCAGAAGAGGTGTACACAGAACCGGTTAAAGCCCCGAACCACAACAACCAAAGTTTACCGATTGTCGCAAGTACTAGCGATGCAAGTCTCAGGTTAAGACCATATACACCTACCCTGATGCGGCCTCCCATAGACACGCAGACATACTACCAATGGGATTCCGCGGGGTCTTTCCAGAGCGAAGCTGTTTTCCGTAGCATCAGTAAAACACAACCTCCTACCGCACTTGCATAAGTATCCAATACTTAAATATATGAGAACTATGCCGTTGTGCCATCACAACTCGCACAAGTGCAATACTAGTCTATTCCGCATTATCGATGTCCGATCTCGATAATACTCCGACTAGGGATATTTAATGATTAAACCTTTTATATTGATACTGTCTCATATCATCTCAATACGGAACTAATCATATGGACTTTTGCCATTAATATATTAAAGTAAATAATTTTACAAAACGGTAAAAGGGCAATTTCATTATCACATAGTTAATTTTGTACAATAATACAATATCATTTACAAAATAGTGACGCTATGGGTCATAATGTCTAACAGGTATCAGGCAAATCCTGGTGAGCAACACTGGGCAGCTGTCAAAACAATCCTCAAGTATCTGAGAATAACTAAGGATGTGTTCTTGACATACGGAGATTGTTCTAAGATGAAAGTCATGGGTTACTGTGATGCGAGCTTTCAGAATGATAGGGATGACAGCAGATCGCAAACAGGATATCTGTTTACTTTGAATGGTGGTGCTGTCAATTGGAAAAGCTCAAAGCAGTCAACTACATCGGACTCCACCACTGAAGCCGAGTATATTACAGCATCTGAGGCTGCTAAAGATGCAGTCTGGATAAAGAAGTTCATCACGGAGCTGGAAGTGCTTCCCGCGATAAAGAATGGCGTCACGATGTACTGTGACAACATGGGCGCTATTGCTCAATCAAAAGAACCAAGGTCCCACCAGAAATCCAAGCATGTACGCAGGCGATTTCATCTCATCAGGGAGATTGTTAAGAGAAAAGAAGTTATTATAGAGAAAATACCGACAGAAGATAATCTTGCAGATTCTCTGACTAA
Source organism: Zanthoxylum bungeanum (assembly GCA_019454045.1). Taxonomy (NCBI): domain Eukaryota; kingdom Viridiplantae; phylum Streptophyta; class Magnoliopsida; order Sapindales; family Rutaceae; genus Zanthoxylum; species Zanthoxylum bungeanum. Next base: position 34,798 of record SKCR01038230.1, on the reverse strand, counting down.
ATGGCTTACTCAACAAAAGCATGATAGACACACCCGAGAGTATGGTGTCCAGATTCATACTAGTTGGCTATAGTGCAAGTAAGAGATTGTTAGGGATATGCCCTATACCCAACTTGTGGATGGGCTATATGTACATGTATTTGTAATATTTTCATTAATTAATAAAATGAAAATCTTTATTATATGTGTCTTACATAACTTATATGAATCATCAACACTGTAATAAAGCCCTTGGAGTAATAAGACGATGGCTTCCACGCCTTATGAGAATCATTACTCTTAAATGTTCATAGTCATAGTTTTATGAATAATCTCGGCGTTCAAAAAGCGGAGAGACTAGCATAATGATATGATCTGCCGTTAAGTGGGGTAGCTGATCTAATAGGCTACTAGCGGAGATCCGTCCGCTTGGTGTATCATATGGATGCATGAGTTGCTCGTGTCCATCGAACTGACCGCCAAAAGTTTTCATATGGAGTGTTTATCCCATGTGTCTGTGAGAACTTTCATGTATCGATTATATGACTAGTCCTTAGACTTGAGGTCTTTACAATATTATATGTGGAGCAAATAAATTTGACATTCTCCTTCCCCGGTTCAAAAGATCCGGTATAAGGGTATGATTGGGTCATTTGTTGAAACACATGAAGTTTGTAAAGATACAACAGAGAATCGCCACTCTTTTGGATAATATTTTCTTATAAGAGTAGTATTCCAGTTTGCGGGTTGATATGTGTGATCAGTTCTTGAGACTGTGGCCACAGTCTCAAGAATCATGTGAGATTCTTGGGTTAGCACGATTTATGACACTATCAACATCATACCTTTGACCATATGGGTAGACACTTTCCGTACCCTAGGTCAATAGGTGGGGATACAGTGAGGCGAGGGACCGTATCATATGTAAATCGCATATAGAATGGATATATATATATCTTTCCTTCTCATTTGGGGGCCTTGGTATATTGGTAGATGTCAACCTTGATCATTAAAATTGAACGACCATCTGATCGGAGGATAATTTATGTTCGATTAAATTATCACGATTCATTTCATGTCCAACTTGAGGGGAACCCAAAAGGTCACACACAACAAAGTCGAAATTAATGGTTAACAGTACACAGTACAAATATAATAGTATATTGCTCTAGGAATTGTTCATAAATGGTTGAATGTGTTTAATTATTGAACAGATCATTTATGAGGTTCCATAGTGGCTTAGGGATTGGTGAATGACGATGGGGGCACTTTGGGAATTGGAATAAAAAAATTACTATTCAAGTGAATAGTAATGTGAATAGTAATTTTTTTTTTAATATTTGTTTTGAATTCCAATTCGACTCAAACTCTTATTATGGTTTTATAATCTCATTAAACCACTAAATTAAGATCCAATGGCTAAGATTAAATTAGCTTTTATCCTACATTGGATTCTTAATTAATTTTGTTGTCTTTAGAGCACTATATAAACCCAAAGAATTCTTCACAAATTTTTACACCAAACCTTTCATATCTTGGGTTTATATAAGTGAGCAACTCTAAAGTTTAAGGGTAAGCAATTGATTTTGAGGATTCTTAAGTCTAATTGACTAGAGAAACCTCGAGTTAAAATTTTGAGGTATTTGCCTAGGCTAGCACCAATGGAAAAATACCCGTGCACTCAAGGCGTAGTCTTGCCGTTGAGTTTTGGCTTTGGTGTGTGCATCTTTGGAGGCCACACACTTGGGTGGCTCTTTGGAATGTGGAAGAGCTTGCTAAGTTCGAGAAAAGCTTGTGGATTGGAGGGAGGACTGGAAGAGTCTACGGTTCAAGTAAGTCTTTTCCTTTCTTTATTTTATTTAGAGTTCTTATGATAGTTAGCATGTTTAGGTTTATGTTCTTTGCATGTTTTATGATTTTTATGTTTAGAATATATAATAACATGCCTAGGCTTGTAGAATAATAAAAAAAAATGGTTCTTGGCCAAAGGGAAAGCGGCATAATAATTTTAATTTTCCACTGTGCACTCGCGGCCGCTTCCCAACAGTGGTATCAGCGCGCCATTTTTGTTTTGATTTGTTCTCTCTCATTTGAACTCGAAATTGGGTGTTTAAAAGCTCGTTGGAAAGCTAACACCCTGAACTTAATTTGTCAAATCTTGTAATCATGGTAAGGAACAATAGACAATAAAATCCTTATAGACTTTAACATCGCAACTGGTGAAAAAGTTTCATCGTAGTCGACACCAGGTCGCTGCGAGTAACCTTTAGCTACCAATTGGGCCTTAAAGGTTTCAACTTTCCATCAGGCCCGCGCTTCCTCTTGTAAATCCAATTACAACCGATAGGAACAATTCCTTCAGTAAGTAAAATCAAGTTCCAAACTTGATTCTCATGCATTGAGTCTAACTCGGATTTCATGGCATCTTGCCACTTCACGAAGTCGATGTCCAACATCGATTCTCTATAGGTAAAAGGCTCAGTCTTTTCAACTAAGAGAACATTGAGATTCTTTTCTTGTATCAAAAACAAGCGTTCAGTAGGTCTAGATACCCTTTGTGACCTATGGAGTGTGTGTTGAAGGTTCTTCATCTTCTTGAACTTCATGTTCCTCCGTTGGTTCATTGGTATCAGGTTGTACTTCATCAAGTTCAACCTGTCTATGATCACCATCTTCATACAAAAATTCTATCTCTAGAAATTTTACGAAGCGAGTTACAAATAGATTTCGATGCTCGATATCATAGAACAAATATCCTTTCTTATTTGAAAGATATCCAACAAACCTAAACTTTTGCCCTCGAGGCAAAAGCTTATTTTGCTGAGCCATCCTGACGTATGCAGGACAGACCCAAATCTTAAAATAACTAAGATTTGGTTTCCTACCGGTCCATATCACATACGAAGTCGTAGGAACAGCTTTGGAAGGAATCTTATTCTGGAGATGAACGGCAGTTAAAAGAGCATAACCCCATAAGTAATAGGGCAAATCTATATAACTCAACATCGATCGGACCATATCTAATAATGTCTGATTTCTCCTCTCAGACACTCCATTGTGCTGTGGAGTACCCTAGATGAGTATATTGAGTGAGAATCTCATTCTCCTTTAAATAATCAGTGAACTCTTCACTCATATATTCGTCGCCTCGATCAGATCGAAGGCATTTAATATATTGACCAGTCTATTTTTCTACTTAATTTCGAAATTCTTTGAACTTTTCAAAGGTTTCTGATTTATGTTTCATCAGATAAACATAACCATACCGTGACAATTATCGGTAAAGGTGATAAAGTATGAAAAACCATTGTGTGTACTCTGACTTATAAGACCACATATATCAAAATGTACGACTTCTAATAGGTCAGTGGCACGATGTCCTACACCTGAAAATGAGGCTTTGGTCATTTCACCCCGAATGCAAGATTCACAAGTTGGATAGGGTTCAATAAAAAGTTCATGAATCAAACCATTCCTAACCAACTGGGTTAGGCGTTTCACGCCTATATAACCCAACCTCATATGCCAAAGTTCAGTATTATTTATATCAGATTATTTACGTATATTAATTCCAATATTAAGGATATCTTGTGAATTTCACAATATGTAATGACCATGCTCATTTGGACAATAAATGATCTGAATATTATTTCTATCATATAAATACAAAGAACGATTCTTAATATTTATATTATATCTTTCGGTATCTAATACAAAAAGAAGCATAATATTCGCCACACATCATGGCTTAAAATAGCAGTTATTCAACAAAAGTCTCCCACTGGGTAAGGGAATCTCACATAAGCCCACTGCAATCGCATCTAAAGAGTCGCCACTCCCGAATCGCAACTGCATCTCCCCAGATTTCAGCCGTCTACTTTCTTTCAGCACCTGCAATGAATTGCAAATGTGAATAGGACAAGCAGAATCTAAAATCCAATTAGATGTCATAGCTTCACAAGCCAATGAGATATCAATAATAGGAAAATAAAAGTACCTGATGTCGATGCTCTTTCCCTCCTTATCTGTGAGAGGTAGTCTGGACAATTTCTTTTCTAGTGCCCGACTTTCTAGTAGTGGTGGCACTTATCTTTAGTAGCTTTCTTGGGCTTCGCTACGTTAGCCTGAAATGGAATATTGAAACCTTCTTATTCTTCCTTTGTCTTCTTCCCCTTCGACTTGGATTGGGAAGAAACAGAAAGTGAAGTGGGTTTCAGAAGGCGAGTCAGAAATCCCTTATTTAAATCTTCATCTGCTGTGAGGAGCATCCTATAAAACTCATGATAAGAGCAGTGAATCACATTCATGTTGAAGTACATTACAAACTGGTGATATGACGCCGAGAGCGAACCAAGTATGACACTCCGTCCTAGAGTATCATTGAGAGGGAAATCACTGCGCCTCAATTGCTCGATCAAATCGATCAAATGAAGCACATGTGTGCTCACAGCCTGTCCCCCATCAAGTTTAGAATGGAACAGTTCCATTGCAACTCTTTGACCATAATCTGTTTCTGGTTCATTAACGATTCACGAAGTTATGTCATCATGCTATAAGCATCGTGCATCTCAAAGTACTGCCTCTTTGGTTAAGAAGAAAGAGAGCTGAGAATGCATGATTTAACCCTTAAATCATCATCTTTTCATTTAAGGAAATTCTCAATCTCTTCAGGCGATGCATCCTCTGATATAGCAAGGGGTAGTTGACCTTCCAAAATGTATCCCAGCTTTTCGAATCCGAGGACAATCCTCAAATCAATATCCCAGTCCACAAAGTTCTCAGCGCCCTTAAGCTTATTCATATCATGCATACGAATAAAAGGATTGGTCAAAGGTGCCGCCATCGCAAATCTACCAAATAGACAGCGAATTAACGGCCAATAGACATATTTTTAATCTAAAAAAGGCCCTCTTACTATTTCATGCAAAACTATAATCCCCAAACAGAATGCAAAACATGCGATAATCAAATCATAACATAATAGTGAAAGGTGGACCCCACGAATATATTTCAGCTCACAACTTTAGCACGTTCTCGCCTATGTATATCCATTATGTAGACAACTCATTATCGATCACTCAACAGTGATTCCTGGGATTTCGGTTATGGTCGTTTCTCGTTGTGACAGCTTTGGCACGTTCATAAGGAGGCGTACAAAGTTTAAACTTATCAATGATAAATTCAAGATACTTGCGTAACCCTGACAACTTTGGCACGTTCAGGATTACGCTTTCGCTTGAATTCACCTAATATCAAAATATATCTGGTATAGATAAATTCCTACTGGCTGTATCCAAACAAATTTGGCACGTTCTCGGATATAGTCATAGATTATTCATCCATAAGCGGTATTGACAAGACGGACCAAGTAATATGCATCAAATACACATTAAATATAAAACCTTATTTTAAAATAGGGATTTTTCCGCAAAAGATGCTTTTACTTTATTTAATCAAATTAAATAAACACATGCATGTATAAAGTAAAGATTAAATTAAATATTGAATTTAAAGTGATAATCATATCGAGTGTTCAGAATCAAAGTAGCTCTGATACCATTTTGTTGGGATTTTTAAGGTTATTATCGGGAACGCAGTGGAACGCGGAAAATCAAAATTTTCCAATTTCAAAATATTTTTCTCGGAGGATTAAAATAAAATTATTTATTTTAATTACTCAATACTTAAAATCTGAAATTTTTACCCAAGAAATCAAAATTCTTCTTAATTACCAAATTTCCCTAATACTTCACATTTTGTTCATTTTGATCATCAAATTGTCAAATACAATTTTAAGTGATACCAAATCAATCCCAAAATGATTTATACATGTCCAATACATCAAAATACAAATTGCAACACAAAACCATAAAAATTTACAAATTGTCGAGATGTCCCAAATTTTTCATGTTTTGGAATTTGGTCCAATCTTGTTCAAAACAAGTCAAGATGAAATCCAATCATTACCAAATTTAATATAAATCTTATATACATCATTACTCAACACATATAGGAAAAGCCCCAAATTTGGAAGGGGTTAAGAACCCTAATTTTATAAATTCTTCAATTGAACAAATTACACCAAATTAAATAAATTCAACACTTTAATTCAATCTTCACCACACCAAACAAGTCTCACCACTTTGAAATAACAGAAGAACAATTATAGGTCATCAATGAGTGGCCTAACAACTCTAAAATGACAACTTGATTATCAAATAATCAAAAGAGAGCTTAATAACTAATTATAAGCTCACTTTAATTCATATAAATGCAAACATCCTTCATAGAAGTTTCCAACCATTTTATTACATGTTTGAAGAGTAGATAAAATTCTAAGTAACACATGCTGAAGCCTAGAAACATAGAAATAATGTTCTAGTTGAAAACGTTTAAGAAAAACTTACAAAATCCAAGTTTTGATCAAGCTTTTCCTTTTGTTCTTCAACTTTCTCTCAAACTTTTCTTTTGTAATATTTTGGTGGCTTAACGTAATGAATGTGTAACATCCCAGATTTTCGAGACTGTTTTAGAAGATTTCTGGACTGATGTTATAGTCTTGGAGCATGATGATAATGAAGAACAAGAGTTTAAGTGATGATATATGGGTTGGAATAATAGATTATGAATTTTCGTCGCGTTGGAAAACGCGTGGGATCAAAAGTCAGTTACGCGATTTTTGTAAAACAAGTAAAGTTTGCGAATTTAGTCACGGAATTAGAAAACGAACTCCGATTGAGTTGATTCTTGAACCATCGGACTCGTTTTTCCAAGACGAACAACTTTCGTGTTGAGCACTTTTCGAAAATCGCGTCAGAAGGGCTCCGAAAATGCGATATTCCAGAAAGTTCCATGATAGGGGCTAAACTGCAATTAGACGGGGACCTTTTTGATATTGTCAAGGAGAGTATATAATGCCTCAAGGTTTTCATAAATCACAAATTTGGCAAAACAAAACCAAATCCCCCTTATGCCCCCCACGACCCTTCACGCGTGTGGGAGAGTTTTGGTCTCGCCGGCGTCCTTCCGGCCACCGCCGGCCGGCGAGACCGTCCAGAAAGAGACACCCGGCCACCGTGCATCTGATGGTGTCCGGCGGCGATGCTAATACGCCGTCGAACGGCGGCAGGGAGAGGTAGAAGGTGCGGCAATGGGTTTGACGGATCCGGCTCGTCGGTTCGTTTCACGGCCCGAGCCACCTACCAAATCGAAGCCCTCAGAGAGTACTACGAGTATGCGAAGTCGATTTCGCCGATCAGCGGCCGGTTGCATGCGAAACGAGGAGAAAAGCCGCGCGTGAATAGTAAACCCAGATGAACAGTAGCTCCGATCGGAATTCCGTGACACCAGCGCTTTCGTATGGCGATGGGAGTCCGAATATGGCCTCGGAATTTCGGTACGACTTTCCGTTCAAAATTCGTTATTTTAAAGTGTATCGATTTATATTCGGATGTTTCCAGTAGTTCCGTAGTGTAGCGAATTAGCATGAAATGAATTGGATATGTTTTAATATGTTAAAACGATAAATGTGGTAGAATCCAGGGAGAAACGGATTAGATTTGATCGATCCGGTAGTATTAGCGAGTTTCCGGTAAAACGGAGTTCCTCGCGAGCTTAGATGACCGTAGCCTTGGTTGAGATATAAATATGATATTGCGAGGGTAATTAAGTAATTCTGGATAGGTTCGGAGAGTTCGAGGCCCTTCCGTAGCGGTTGCGGAAACTTTTCCGCAAGTTTTGCCGCAAACGCGTAAAAATGAGAATCTGAGCCATATAGTTAGTTTAGAACAGTATACGAGCATATATTAGAGTAATGAAGTTTAAACGGTAGAATCAGAGAGGATTTGTGTATTCGAGGAAGTCCGTAGTTTAGTATAGATGAGTTGAAAGTTCTGCAAATAGCGGTTCTGATTTCGTTTTATGATTTGTTTTGACAGATCGGGCCAAGATTACGAGTGATCGCCTAGCCAGGTAAGTAATCCATGCGATGATTTCTTGTGATGTATTTTGACGGAATTAAATAATAAATAAACTTTATAGATATATGTGTAAACATGAAATCGGATATAAATATATATATATATATACATATGTATGAGTATGTAAGTAGTAAGAAATCAGCAAACCTAAGATTGAAAAGTATAAGAAATGACAAGTATATGCATATACATAAACCGTGAGCAGATGTTTATAAATATGATATAATGAGACTTGGGTTTGGGGGTTGTAGAAAACTACACCCTAGGGAATGAGACTAGTGATATGAATGAAAGTTTGTAAGTTATGCTTTATATAAGAATATTAGTATGCATGAGTAGTATATGCATGGCATGTGAATATATGTAAGTATATGAGATGAGCATATAGTAAAGCATAGCTAAGGTAGAGAGGATCATGAGAAAGCATCTGCATGTGCATGTGTATTGGTTTTGAGAATGAGTTAAATATGCCAATGTGGATTGATACAATTTTAGTAGCATGTATGAAATGAGTTTGAGCTTGTTAGATAAGTAAATGGAATGTAAAGATAAGTTTTGTGTATGTTTAGAGAAATGCATGTATATGAATATCTCAGAGTGTTATAGATATACATGATTTAATGTATGTATATGTATGATAGTATAAGAAGTGCATATGTATACTTATAGGTTATGGTTTTCAGAAGTTAAGTTAAGCTAAGAATGATTTCAAGTTTCAAAGTATTACAAAGAATTGTTTTCAAACGTTTTTGACAGAGATGTTTCTTACAGTTTGAGATCTGATTTAAGTTTTTAAAAGTTTATCCTCAGTTTTATGTTTTTCGGGGCATGAGGTAAAACTTCACCCCAGTATGTAACTTGAGATACAGTTGGAATTGACGGATACAAAGAACATGTGCACATGTAGGGCCAGGATGGCGGCTTAGGATCGTGTACCTGGTCCCTAGTGGTGGCTACACTGCCAGTTGAGTGATGGTCCTGGGTGTAGATCTCTACGTTGCCAGTTGAGCTGTTGTCCTGGACGTAGAGCACCACCAGTTCTGAGATGCCCAGTTGAGTGATGGTCCTGGGCATCGAGTACACCCAGTTGAGTTATGGTCCTGGGTGTAAAGAGACGTCCAGTTGAGTTATAGTCCTGGACGTAGAGCAGTTTTCAGTTTTCAGATTTTCAGTACACAGTTTTCAAATTATCAGTATATAGTTTTCAAAAGTCAGATTTTAGAAAACAGTTTTCAGAGAAAGTTTTTAGATACAGTTTTCAGTTTTTCGATACAAATCCCAGATTTCAATTGTAGCTTTCAGTCTTCAGTTACAGTTTTCATAAAGAGCTTTTCCAGAAAGAGAGAACTAAGTAAAGTTCTCAGCAAAGAATTTTCAGAAAGAAACTTTCATAAAATAGTTTTTCAGAAAGAGTTTTCAGAGAGTATCTTCTAAATGCATAACATGTTTAAAGTTAGTATAGTTACAAGTCGTGCATATGACTTATATATTCTAGTATTCACTTGAAATTGCATATAGTTGATTTTATGCATGAAAGCATTAGTACATTCATATGTAAGTTTTTTTTGATAAGGTTTAAAAGTTATAGTTATAAAAGCATGGCATGTTGAGAAAAATATAATTCACAATACGCATAAAGATCATACATCCTAGAAATCATTTGAGATACTTATAATGATATTAATGCATGAGGGCAAGATTACATTTAATTGTAGTTATGAGTGATGAATGTAGGAGTTATATATATACTTACATAGAAGAAATCCTTTCTGTAAATACTATTGTAGGTTAAGTGTGATTATATTTATTTACGTATTCATGATTGATGGTGATGTGATAAATGTTGAAATAAAGAATAGTTAATAATTCCGATCTGATGATATTTCAATAAAATAAAAGAAAGAAAGCTGAAATAGACGCCTGAATTGAACTAGCAGAGAGTTTAAAGGGACATAATGAGATATCATAGTAGCGCAGTGAAAGCATGGTTGGATTTTGACAATGATATAGAAACTTAATGTTGGTTAACATAAGTGGTAAATAGAATTTAAAGTATGTGACTAATCAGATAAAGGAATCAGTATCAAGCAATAAGTTTGTGAATGAAAATAGCAAAGAGAAGCTAAAGTATGTTTGGGGACAGATAAAAGATAGGTAATACAGTTTGTATTTTGCTATATAGTTAGAAAGACTAGTAGTAAGTGATATGGTTAGTTCAAAGTTTAAAAATGCTTTAATGGTTTTATAACAATTCAAGTGGATACAGAAACATAACTTAGCTTTTATTTGTGTTCGTGCGATCAAAATATGAGCATGATTACTTACTGAGTCATTACGACTCACACCACAACAGTTTGTTAGTTTTGCAGGTCAGTAGCTAACATACTTGGCCATCATGTTTTCTGTGAAGACTTTGAAGACAGTGGATCGCCCCAATTGCAGTCAAGATAATTTTTGAGTCCTGGGTTGAGTTATGGGTCCTCACGGCCCTTGGTATTTGTATTTGTATTGTATCTCATATGTAATAGTTTTGTAATAGCATAGCTTTATTTTGAGTTATGGCCGGAGGCCAAGTATTTACATTTTGCTCATTGAGTTCAGGCCTGAGGCCTTGATGATGATTGCATGAATGTTGAGTTGCATTAACAGGTTGTCTCATGGTGCTGGCTATAAGCTAGGTTGCATGATTTTCTGCATACATCATGCCGGAATTTCGTTAGATTCAGAGACTTATGGAGATGGGTTTTCCTGTCTCCTGCTGATAGCATCCTGGCCTAGGCGGGATGTTACAGAATGAAAAATGAAACAAAATAATTTATATTTCCCCATTAGCCTTGGCCGAATTTTTAGAAGCAAAAATAAATATCTAAATATTTTTGTTTCATTTAATTAAAGCTAGTTAACTTATTGTATTTGATCATTACAATATTTAATGAATTAAAATAAGTCAAACCACTTAAATAAATCCATTTCCTAATGTAATCATAACTAAAGATATTTATATTTTAATTACTTCAATTATTTAACAATTAAATAATTAAATAATTCTTTAAATATAAATATTTTAAATATATGTATTATATTTACTTTAAATATTTAAATATATATATATTAATGATTTTTGTCAAATATCATAATTTGACATATTTAATAAAATCATCCATTAGATACAAATACATATTATTTAGGAAATGACCATTATGTCCCTTTGCATATATCTTTCGTTTATCCGTTAATCGATTTACAAATAATAAGTATTATTTATAAAAGTTGCCCTAATACTCTACGAGTATATTTTATTAGTGAGAATCTCTATGTTTAGGCATATCCGTCACGAAATTCAATTTCGTGTCCATAATCTACCCACCCGTAAATTATGACGAACACAGCTAAACTCTCTGAACCATACAAGTCGAGATCATTACATACGTGTAATCCATTCGTCACAGGTATCTGGATTATTCCAAAGATATAGATATAAACGTCAAATCTTTATAGATATAATCTCGTCGATGTTTCCATTAGCAATCTCTTAATAACACTTAGAACTAACTTCTACGGTGTACCAAGGGCCCATGGATTTAACAATTGCTAATTCCATATGGAATACATATGCTATGTACACAGAACTAACATATCATTTCTTGACACACAGGATATCCTGAGCATCAGTCCACACCCAATGAACATGAGGAGGTCTGATCTAAATAGATCGGTGACGTGACTGTCATCTAAGTGTGGAGGATAACTCATATATCCACAGTGGTATCTCAAGTCAAAGAATCATTATGCTCACTCAACCCGAGAAGATTCTTATTGACGTTGGTGTACCATCCATGAAAAATCTTCGGTGAGTCGTTTAGTATTTATCCGCTATAAACACCTACACGTCTATACGATTCTCCAAGACTCATGGTTCATTGAGAAACCATTGGAATCCAAGATTTCAATTTACGACATGTACCAGTCTCAACGAGATTACTTTATTGACCAAGTAGTGTAAACCTTGACCAGGAACTGTCTAAGAATGACAACGTCATAATACAACTCAATGTGAGTTGCGATGCTTTTGCAACAATATCATAATTAATCATTCTAAGGTCTGTTACATCTTTATCATATAAAAAGAGATGTTATATAATAGAAACTGTTTATTTTATTCATAATAAAATGTTACATAAGTATTTATAGGGAAATACATAAGAAATTTGGCGCTCTAAGCACCAACCCTAACAGACTCTGCCTTCTTGTCTTTGGGTTGCTCTACTCCAATGTCCTTGTCAATGACAGTCCCACTCTTCAATGTAATAGCCTTACATGACTCATTATTCTATCCTCTCGGGTTAGGTTCAGTATCGCTCAGGAGGGCACCCAATGGTCTATGGTTTTACGCACTTGCCAATTGTCCTAGTTGACTCTCCAATGTCTTTAAAGATGAAGCTTGGCTAAGTATTAATGCCTATAATCTTGTATTGTTTTGGGCATTTTCCACAGTTTGCTCTGTGAGAAGCTTGTTAAGGTTTGCCACTTGCATTATTAGCTCTTCCATGGGTGGCTTGCTCTCCTGAATAGCTTATTTGTTTTGTTGTTGGCCATATGCTCTATCATGTGGTTCTGCCCCTTGGTTATTTTTCCATCCAAAATTGGGATGATCTTTCCATCCAGGATTGTAGCTGTTCGAATAGGGGTTATGGCCTGGCCTGTTGAAGTTGTTCACATAGTTGACAGATTTACAATATTGATTATGTGGCTCTCCATTCAGTCCTCCCATATATCATGTACTCGTGGCACCAACATTTTTAAGAGCTTGCATACCCAATACCTCTAGACATTTGCAAATTTGGTAAAGTTTGGCACTAACAACTGGATTAAGCCCGACCTCGTGTACGTCTGTTACTCATTGGGACATATCCCTATCTGTTGGCCACAATGAATTATTATTAGCCATTTCTTCTAATAAGTCACATGCTTGGTGTTCCCCTTTTCCCATTAATGTACCTCCCGCGACTGCATCCATTGTGGACTTCATCATCCCATTAAGCCCATTGTAAAAGGTTTGTAATTACAGCCATTTAGCAATATCATGATGGGGGCACTTCCATAGCAGCTCCTTGTACCTCTCTTATGCCTTGTAAAGAGTTTTCGAGTCATACTGCATGAACGATGTGATGTCATTTCTTAATTTTACAATTCTAGCTGGGGGAAATTACTTTGCCAGGAATTTTGTTGCCAAGTCTGCCCAAGTTCTGATCGACCCTGCTGGTAGTGAATTTAGTCATCCCTTTGCTCTATCACTTAAGGAGTATGGAAAAATGTGCAAGCGTGTCGATTCCTCTACCTCTCTATTATAATTAAACGTGCCGCACACTTCCAGGGAGCTGCTGATGTGGGCGTTTGGATCTTCAAGTGCACCACCCCCAACTGCACTAACTGCTGAATCTTCTGAATACATGTCTTGATATCGCAAGTATTTACAGGCAGGGGTGGTAGGACAATGCATCAGATGAACCCGTCAACCATATGGATTGTCCTATCTCGAATGGGAATTGGTGGTGCTTCTTCCAGGGTTCAGGTTCTCGATTTTTCATTTTGAGCTGCGTTTCTTGATCCTTGCGCTTATCCATTCTCAATTGTCGGATGATTCTTTCGATTTTTGGGTCAAGTAGAAGGATTTCACAGCTTCTACTTCATTTCATGTAATAGCACTAGAACCTTACTTAGAACTGGAGTGATCAAAATAAAAATAAAAATAAAAAGAACGACTAGATACTAGTAAAGTACTTAGGCCTAAAATTAATAATAAAGGTTATAATAAGTCCCTGGTAATGATGTAACATCCCGCCCGAAGCCAGGATGCTACCAACAGGAGACAGGAAAACCCATCTCCATAAGCCTCTGATGTTACTAAAATTTCGGCATGACCTCTGCTAAAAATTATGAAACCTGGATCAAAGTCCAGCACCTCGAGGTGACTTGAAATTAAATTCAAAAGCAACCATCTAAACTCATGCAAATAGGCCTCTGGCCTGACAAATCTCAAATCATATACAAATAGGCCTTCGGCCTGACATAGATAAATAAATAAATACAACCAACTATGTGCTCAACACGATTTAAAATTATACATATGATAGAAATAAATAAAACTAAAACTGTGGGAGCCCATTACACACTCCAATACCATACGACGACTCAAGACCAACTTGACTGCATCGGGGTGATCAGATATCTGTAAGACGCCTCCAGAATCTTCTAGCACGTAAGTCCAATGCGAACCTGCAAAACTAGCAAATATTCGGGGTGTGAGCTATAAAGCTCAATAAGTAACTCACATCTTATGTTAATTTATCAAGTAACAATAAGAACTTAAATAGAAATCAGATATGTGTAAGTACAAAACTTATAAATCTCATTTTCACCTGATGATCGTTTATATATACTAAACTTGGATAATTTACTCACTGTACTGAATGCAATACTGTAGTAAACTTATCTTCTCGACTCTACACTATATTTCACATCTACAGAATTTTGACATCTCTCATACACCAATCTAGAAGCATTCATCCACTTATGCACATACTCTTTTACCACACTGTAGCTATACTTTATATACTAATAACATCAGATTTTCTCCTAACCGGAACTAACTTATTATCTACCAAACCACCCAAACCCATGGCTAAGGCCAACCCAAACCCGTGAGCTTAAAACTATGGCTGGTTACTTCATATGGATTACTTAAGCTAAAACATAAGCATTAACTAACTATGAACTATAAAACTTTTACTGAAACACTGAGCTGAAGCCTCGGACCTCCATTTAATATAAGATACCGACGCTTGATTCCATCCATTGGAATCCTCACAACTGCATTTTAAGTGTGGTAAACCCCCAACACTCAACCCTTACATTATAATCGCAAATCGACCATGCAATTCAATATACAATTTATACAAAGTACATACTCATAGCATACTACGATACTACTCGTCAATAGAACTGGATATCACTGAACTTCCATATCAAAGAAAATATCTTAAGAAAGCTAATCATTCTGAAAATTCTTTTCTTGTCTGAAAATAAATCCATTCCTTTGAAACTTTTCTGGAAATCCTTTTCTGTCTCTTAAAACTATTTCTCTAGAAAACTCATTTATAAACAATCATTTTCTATAAATCTGTCTATGAAAATCCATTTTTGAAAATCTGTTTCTGAAAAATCTGGAACTGATCTCTGAAAATTGTTTTTGAAAAACTGGTCTATGTCTCTGAAAACATGACATATGGGGGCGTTACATATCGTCGTCCCCCCATACGCCTAACTAAAGCCAGAAATGCAAACCCATGACTTTGTGGCGTTACGTATCACCGTCCCCCAAAGCATGCCACTCATGTCCCTGAATCTAGTGGTATTGGGGCGTTACGTATCACCGTCCCCCAAGCTACTGAACTAGAACTGGGGGTGCAGATCTATGATACCTTCCAAGCTCTGAATCTAGGATCTAGGGGTATCTGTCATCCCTAGTCCTGAACTAGGATCTGGGGGCGTTACGTATCACCGTCCCCCCAGTCCTCTACAAATGAACATGTGTTCTCCATCAATTCCATAACTGAATCAAGTTACATACTGAGGTAGGTTTTTCCCACATGCCTCGAAAACATAAAACTCATATTTTGAAAATATTTTTTTTCTACATCATTTCTTAAGACATGTTAAACAAAATGTAACTGATAATGAAATTGGCTTACGCCCTTATAGACACTTGCATTTTTGCATAAAATCCCAATGATGAGCCTCGTATGGAGGCACTACCCGATAAGTTGCGGAAGTCGTGGGAAACTGACGTCGGAAGGGGAAATTCAAAATAAGTACGTCGTCAGATTTAATTCGCATGTTCACTGTATATGCATTCCTGCTGGGTTCGGAAACACGTTCGAATGGCTAACAGATTGCGGGCGTTCACGCAGCGTCCTCGAACACGTTCGAACGATCGTCTGTGTTTCTGTTTTAAAATTAAAGCCCCAAGCCCATAACACCAAGAGCCCAATCCAAAATAATTAAAACATTTAAAACACATGTCTAAATTAAATCAAATCCAATTAAATTAAAACAAATCAAATCAAATCCCCCTTCCTAAATTAAATAAATCACATTCCAAATTAAATAAAACAAATAAAATTAAAACCAATCTAAATAAATCACCTACCAATTTAAAGATATTCCCCCACCAAAATTACACAATATCATTTCCTTTAATAAATTAATTAATCACCTCCCTTATTTGCATGATCTTTGTTTCCTTGTTTTGAAAATCCCATACAAGGAAACCCTAGCCCACTCCTATAAAAAGGCACATAAACCCAACCATTCCCCTAGCTCACTATTCATGGAAAAAACACAAAAAAGCAAAACCCAAGGAGGCTCTCGGCTTCTTCTCTCCAACACACGATCTCCACTCTCTCCCTCTAACAAACCTTACTCATGCAGACCCTATAAACAGCCCACTCAATAAACAACCACTCACCATGAAACCCAAAAACAACAACACTCATTGACCCTTCATCAGCTCTCGCCACTTCACCTCTCTTTGACATACACAGCAACAAGAAATAAACCCTTAGCCCAATCGACACAAACCTGCCAAACCCTAAACACTTTCACGATACAAGAAAACCCTAACAAGCTTCTTGAACTCACGACCCCTCTCATCTTCTCTCCACTGAACCAAAAATAAAACACAAAAACCCTAACTTTCTCTCTAACCTCACCACACAGGCCCTGATTTCACTACTCTCTCTTACCACAATCAAACAAACCAGTAAACCCACACACAAACCCTAGCCTGGACAACTCACATACAAACCTCACACGGCCCAAAACGACTCACAAACTGCCCACAACTCAGCCCATTGACACCTTGCACGTAACAAACAACAAAACAGCCATCAGCCCTCCCTCACGTCCCTTACTTAAACACACACCACACATCCACCTTAAACACACACCACGCAGCCACTAAGAAATACAAAGACGCAGCCCTCACATTAGCCTCAAACAAACAGCCCCTAAACCGCAGTAAGGAATACCCCAAAACGGTCCAAATATCACCCCCAAAACAGTGAACAAATACGATGAGCAAGACTGCAGTAAAAAAACAGCAAAAAAAAGAGAAGAAAATATAGAAAATGGCAGTGAAAATAGCAGAACAGCGAAGGAAAATCTTGAACCAGAAAACCAGAAAAATAACGGAGCATTAACCCTTCCGGCGACGTCCCAACGCACTCCCGAGAAGCGACTTAAAAGGTAAGACCTGAGGGCCCCATTTTTTATATTTTATTTTGTTATCCCGGACACGACATGCTTGGTTGGACGTGGAATACGTCCAACCGGGCATGCGAAGCCCTATATTAAAAACGGCCAAACCATTGGTCAAATCTCTTTACTATTCCGCATTTATTTTCAGTCATTTATTTTCCTTAATATTTCGCACTTAGCTTACTATTTATCGTTTTTGTTATTTACTGTTGTTTCATCACATGCATTACCATATTCCATGCATACATTGAGTTGATGAGTGCGTGCTATCTCTTGCGGTATATCGGATGGAAACCCAGACGTAAATTCCGTAGCCGAATCCGAATGGACGTTAGTGCGGTCTGTACTTGGGATACAACTCCACATACCGCTTGAGAAACTTTCAAGCACGTGTTACATTTTGATATTTAATTTTGTTCCGCTATTTATTTTCGATGTGTTGTTTCTTTAGTCATGCATTGATAATTTAATGCGCATGGGCTAACTAGGGTGGATTAAAGGTATTCTATTCGAGGGAAATGCCTAAAGGGTACCTTTACCACGATGTTTTGCCGCGCCTTTTATTATGTCATTTACCCTTTACATATCATTACTTTATTTACGCATGCATTGCATTCTATTACGCATGGGCTAACTAGGGTGGATTAAAGGTCATTTTTCGAGGGAAATGCCTAAAGGCTACCTTTACCATGATGTTTTGTGATGCCGGACGAAGCACACTCGATTGAATGTGAAATATGTTCAATCGTACATACGAGGTCCTACATTATGTATTCGTTTATCCATGCATGTGTTTGTGTCATTTCAGACGCCATTTTGGTGATCTCGTTCAAACGCGTTTCCGAACGCTACATGAATGTATGCATTCTGCCTCAGTCCGTTCAAACGCATTTACGAACGCTACTCGAACGCGTATCTATTTTGTTTTATCATGCATCAGGTCTTACCCCGTTCGAACTCGTTCCCGGACGCTATACGAATGTGAACATTCTGTCTCATTATCGTTCGAACGCGTTTCCGAACGCTACACGAACACATACATTATGTTTACCGTTGGAATGCGTTTTCGAACGCTACACGAATGTCCATACAGTGAATAGATTTATTTTCGTCCCATTTCATGCATGTTTGCTTCTTTGGTCATTTCTCTTGCATTACGTAATTAATCATATCATTTCATTATTGACACTTTTACTGTTGACATTTATTTATATTTCCGCTTTTATCTACTTAATGTGTTCATGAGATTGTGTGTTTGTCTTTATTTCCCTTACTTCTATGCATGCAAACGTAGATATAGGTTATATGCAAACTTAGATATAGGTTATTCTTACATATATTTTTGCGTAGACTCGGTTATATTATCACATAAATCCGTTCATTACAAGTGGCATAAGTAAGAGACCATTCTGAACCCAACGGTTTGAGGTCTTCCCTTGCGAGGGGTGAGCGCGGCCTTAAATCATTTCCCAGTTCACGCTGGGTGGCGACTCTATTTTATTTCTCCGGTTTAATCCCCCGCGGGCTACTCCGTACTCCCGACCGGGCCGCGAACCTGGACAGCGTCACCGATTTCTGTGTCCTACAGTCTAGCGACTCCACTAGGGATAGAGAATCGGCCCTGAAATAATGCCTTGTAATGTTTGTGATTTGTGCTTTAGTTAGCCTTGTCTAGAGGTTTAACCAAAGACATTATTAGAGCTAGGTAATGGTTTGGTGTCTTCCTTCATTCACTACCTTTCTATAGCTGAAAGGAAAAGCTGTGAAGGCACCGAGATAATCATTTACCCGAAGCTTACCGTGATGGACTAATTTGGCAGACCTATTGTCTATTCCTGTCACCAAGGCGATAAGAGCCTAAAAGGCTTGGGTATTTAAGAGAGTCCGCTCCACCCTCCCTCTGGGGAATCTTCAATAAGAAATCCATTTGACAGTCAATCATGTATCATCACTCATTGGCACGTACCTTAGCGTATGAAAAATGGTGTGTTCACTTGGTCGTCCGAACCCTTGAGTGGGGAGACCTAGTTGTGGGCAATCCTTCGCCAGTGGGAGCCTTTGTCTACACTCCTATAAACCCGCATGTGAACCATAGTCATATATCCTATAGAAGTTGCCACTTTATGCTTTTGACGACCACTTGCATCTCATGTATACATGCATCATGTTAACCCCGTGTCTTAAAAGCATCATAGATATCCGTTGGGTTAGGAAAAAGAAGACTTGTCAAAGAAGAGTTTAGCAAACCTGGATGTCAGGGAAAAAGAAATCGAGAAACAGAAAACCTTATGGGAAGGATAAAAAGACCATTGTGGGGGCCTTCAGCAAAAAAAAAAAGAAAAAAAAAAGAAAAAAAAAAGAAAAAAAAGAAAAAAAAAAGAGAAAAAAAAACATTGTTTGTTTTTAGTCTTTAATAGTTAGACATAAGTCCAATGATGAAATCATTTGCTTTATGGTGAAATCTTAGAAACGATAAACTCTTGATGTGCTTTTATCTTATACTTTGAGTGATTGATCTATGTTAGACTCGTAAGCACTTGATTATGGTTCTTAGCAGTGAAAACCAGAGCAGTTAGCAAAGTGACTAGTTGAAGAAATTGTAGGTCGGTGAATGACCGTTTACCTAAATGTCTATCCTGATTTGCTTATATTATGGTGTGTGGTATGGTTGAAAATGAAAGAAAAGTCTCTAAAGAAAAGAATTGAATCACCTATAACCGATAAGCGTGAAGCTACCCATGAGCGAGTATTAGGACCACCATGAGGAGAAATGCTACCTTAAAGGGTAGGTGTGTTGAAAAAAAGAAGAAGAAGAATTTCAAAATGAAAAGACAAAAAGAGAGAGACAAAAGAGAAAGAAAATCATATCACATTGAGTACAGAAAAGCAACTGCAGGCATAATTGAGACATCTAGGTTGGTTTGACCCATCGATCCCAATCTTTTGACGAAATCATTGAGTTGGCTTACCTGGGAATGAATCTGCAAAGGAACCCTTGTACACACACACTTTGAGTCTGGCTTAGATCATTTATTCAAAGACTTGGATTTGGGTTGCATTAAATGTTTTGAAGGTTCTCTGGTTTCATTACTGAGCATTCTTTGAGGACAATGATCTGTATAACTATTGGGACTATTTGGTAGCTTGTAATATAGTATGATGATATGGAACGCCACTTCATGTGGCTCACCTTGACCTAGTGCAAACAGCGGAGAGCAAAAAACTAAACCAAGACTGGGGGCGACCAGTCTACCACCTCGCGAATCAGGGATATAATGGAATCTTGAGCCATGAGACAAAAGAGGACTGACCAATCACCAGAAAAGAACTGGCAGAAGAAAAAAGAAAACAGGCCCAGGGGGCGACTAAAGATTTTTAGTAGGCGAAGAGCGACAGAGGGCAAGGAAGGCCTAACCCAGCGGAATAGGAAACACATCCATGCATACACGTCACATGTACACGAATTTTGTCTTGTTTTTGTTCGCAGGTTTTGAAGAAAAAGGAAAATTGGCAAAGACAATTTAGTTCGGGAACAAGAACCACAATTCAAATCGAGAACAAGACCCACAATTCAGATCGGGAAAAAGACCAACAATTCAGTTCGGGAATAAGACCCACAATTCAGATTGGGAACAAGACCCACAATTCAGATCGGGAACAAGACCCATAATTCAGTTCGGGAAATAGACCCACAATTCAGTTCGGGAAAAAGACCCACAATTCAGATCGGGAATAAGACCCACAATTCAGTTCGGGAACAAAACCCACAATTCAGTTCGGGAACAAGACCCATAATTCAGTTCGGGAACAAGACCCACAATTCAGTTCGGGAACAAGACCCACAATTCAGATCGGGAATAAGACCCACAATTCAGTTCGGGAACAAGACCCACAATTCAGATCGGGAACAAGACCCATAATTCAGTTCGGGAATAAGACCCACAATTCAGTTAGGGAATAAGACCCAGAATTCAGTTCGGAACAAGACCCATATTTCAGTTCGGGAACAAGACCCACAATTTAGTTCGGGAACAAGACCCACAATTCAGATCGGGAACAATACCCTCAACTCAAATCGGGAACAAGACCCACAAAAATCGGGAACAAGACCCGCAACTCAATTTGGGAACAAAAGCCACAATCGGGAACAAGACCCACAATCGAGAACAAGACCCATAATTCAATTTGAGAACAAGACCCACAATCGGGAACAAGACTCGCAACTCAATTTGGGAACAAGACCAACAATCGATAACAAGACCCACAACTCAATTATGGAACAAGACCCTCAGCTCACTTCGGGAACAAAACCCACTCGGTGGTTCGGGAACAAGACCCAGAGGTCGCAACACCTCGTCACCAAAACAACTCAGTTCGAAGCGTCTCAAAACAACAGGTAAGTTCGGCAACAGCTGGCAAGCCAGGTAAGTAAAAAATGCATGCATGACTTTGATAGGATTGTCACTGTCATACACTGCACAAGTCCCATCAAAGTGGGGGCGACTGTAGACACTTGTATTTTTGCATAAAAGCCCAATGATGAGCCTCGTATGGAGTCCTTGCCCGATAAGTTGAGGAAGTCGCAGGAAATGGACGTCGGAAGGGGAAATTCAAAATAAGTACGTCGTCAGATTTAATTCGCATGTTCACTGCATGTGCATTCGTGCTGCGTTCGGAAACACGTTCGAATGGCTAACAAATTGCGGGCATTCGCGCAACGTCCTGGAACACATTCGAACGATCGTCTGTGTTTCTGTTTTAAAATTAAAGCCCCAAACCCATAACACCAAGAGCCCAATCCAAAATAATTAAAACATTTAAAACACATGTCTAAATTAAATCAAATCCAATTAAATTAAAATAAATCAAATCAAATCCCCCTTCCTAAATTAAATAAATCACATTCCAAATTAAATAAAACAAATCAAATTAAAACCAATCTAAATAAATCACCTACCAATTTAAAGATATTCCCCCACCAAAATTACACAATATCATTTCCTTTAATAAACTAATTAATCACCTCCCTTATTTGCATGATCTTTGACTCCTTGTTTTGAAAATACCATACAAGAAAACCCTAGCCCACTCCTATAAAAAGGCACATAAACCCAACCCTTCCCCCTAGCTCACTATACATGGCAAAAACACAAAAAGCAAAACCCAAGGAGGCTCTCGGCTTCTTCTCTCCAACACACGATCTCCACTCTCTCCCTCTAACAAACTTTACTCACGCAGACCCTATAAACGCCCACTCCACTCAATAAACAGCATCTCACCATGAAACCCTAAAATAACAACACTCATTGACCCCTCATCAGCTCTCGCCACTTCACCTCTCTTTGACATACACAGTAACAAGCAATAAACCCTTAGCCCAATCGACACAAACCTGCCAAACCCTAAACACGTTCACGATACAAGAAAACCCTAACAACCTTCTTGAACTCACGACCCCTCTCATCTTCTCTCCACTGAACCAAAAATAAAACACAAAAACCCTAACTCTCTCTCTAACCTCACCACACAGGCCCTGCTCTCACTACTCTCTCTTACCACGATCAAACAAACTAGTAAACCCACACACAAACCCTAGCCTGGATAACTCACATACAAACCTCACACGGCCCTCACCAACTCACAAACTGCCCACAACTCAGCCCCTTGACACCTTGCATGTAACAAACAACAAAGCAGCCAGCAGCCCTCCCTCACGTCCCTTACTTAAACACACACCACACAGCCACCTTAAACACACACACACGCAGCCACTAAGAAAGACAAAGAAGCAGCCCTCACATTAGCCTCAAACAAACAGCCCCTAAATCGCAGTAAGGAATACCCCATAACGGTCAAAATATCACCCCAAAACAGTGAACAAATACGACGAGCAAGACTGTAGTAAAAAAATAGCAAAAAATAGTGAAGAAAATAGAGAAAACGGAAGTGAAAACAGCGGAACAGCGAAGGAAAATCTTGAACCATAAAACCAGAAAAATAATGGAGCATTAGCCCTTCTGGCGACGTCCCAACGCACTCCCGAGAAGCGACTTAGAAGGTAAGACCTGAGGGCACCCTTTGTTATATTTTATTTTGTTATCCCGGACACGATATTCTTGGTTGGACGTGGAATACGTCCAACCGGGCATGCGAAGCCCTATATTAAAAACGGCCAAACCATTGGTCACATCTCTTTCCTATTCCGTATTTATTTTCAGTCATTTATTTTCCTTTAATATTTCGCACTTAGCTTACTATTTATCGTTTTTGTTATTTACTGTTGTTTCATCACATGCATTATCATATTCCATGCATACATTGAGTTGATGAGTGCGTGCTATCTATTGCGGTATATCGGATGGAAACCCAGACGTAAATTCGGTAGCCGAATCCGAATGGACGTTAGTGCGGTCTGTACTTGGGATACAACTCCACGTACCGCTTGAGAAACTTTCAAGCACGTGTTACATTTTGATATTTAATTTTGTTCCGCTATTTATTTTCGATGTGTTGTTTCTTTAGTCATGCATTGATAATTTAATGCGCATGGGCTAACTAGGGTGGATTAAAGGACCTCTATTCGAGGGAAATGCCTAAAGGCTACCTTTACCACGATGTTTTGCCGCGCCTTTTATTATGTCATTTACCCTTTGCATATCATTACTTTATTTACGCATGCATTGCATTCTAGTACGCATGGGCTAACTAGGGTGGATTAAAGTTCATCTATTCTAGGGAAATGCCTAAAGGCTACCTTTACCATGATGTTTTGGCGGCGCCGGACGAAGTACACTCGATTGAATGTGAAATATGTTCAATCGGACAAACGAGGTCCTACATTATGTATTCGTTTATCCATACATATGTTTGTGTCATTTCAAACGCCATTTTGGTGATCTCGTTCAAACGCGTTTCCGAACGCTACACACAACGTATGCATTCTGCCTCAGTCCGTTCGAACGCATTTACGAACGCTACTCGAACGCGCATCTATTTTGTTTTATCATGCATCAGGTCTTACCCTGTTCGAACGTATTCCCGGACGCTATACGAACGTGAACATTCTATCTCATTATCGTTCGAACGTGTTTCCGAACGCTACACGAACGCATACATTCTGTTTACCGTTCGAACGCTACACGAACGTCCATACAGTGAACATATTTCTTTTCGTCCCATTTCATGCATGTTTGCTTCTTTGGTCTTTTCTCTTGCATTACGCACTTAATCATATCATTTCATTATTGACACTTTTACTGTTGACATTTATTTATATTTCCGCATTTATCTACTTAATGTGTTCATGAGATTGTGTGCTTGTCTTTTTTTCACTTACTTCTATGCATGCAAACTTAGATATAGGTTATATGTAAACTTAGATATAGGTTATTCTTACATATATATTTTGCATAGACTCGGTTATATTATCACATAAATCTGTCCATTACAAGTGGCATAAGTAAGAGACCATTCTGAACCCAACGGTTTGAGGTCTTCCCTTGCGAGGGGTGAGCGCGGACTTAAATCATTTCCCAGTTCACGCTGGGTGGCGACTCCATTTTATTTCTCCGGTTTAGTCCCCCGCGGGCTACTCCGTACTCCCGACCGGGCCGCGAGCCTGGAACAGCGTCTCCGATTTCTGTGTCCTACAGCCCTACAAGCGAAAAGTAAGTCTGTCATGTAAAATAACAAAATGAAAATCAACTTAAGGGGAAAGTGTCCAGTCACTATAACTATGACCCAAAGGCGTTACACATCGCCGTCCCCCTGGTCCTGGGTATGTATTTGTCAATGTACATTGTGTCTCCATCTGGGTATGCAAAATGAATATGCATCAACATATCAATTATATGATCATGTAAGTCATGCAATGAAATGCAATGCAATGCAATGACTTTACCCATATACACAACAGCAAAGTCAACTACACTCCATTACGAGCTGATGACATCTCACTCATCCAATACATACAAAATAGATCTGTACCCCATTTCAACAAACGCATCTATATGAAAAATGCTCGCACGTGTCATTAAACATATCAACGCATTTGATACATTGGTTCCACACTCATACCAAACTAAACTGAAGTCTAGGAAAACTTTGCTAAAACTCTTTGCAAGACTTTTACATCTCGAGTACGGAAGCGTGCTCTACTTGAAGATATGCTTAACTATGAAAATGTAACAACAACTTGTACTAAACTTTCATGTTGATACTAGCTTGCTATTTAGAAACCTTACACTATGCATACTTTCAGACAATCTATTTCTATACATTCTCTTTATTAATCTCACTGTCTATACCTCTCGAATCTCTAATTTCATGCTTTCTAAAACTACATAACTACTATTACTTATTTTTGGGAGCCTTCAATCTATATAAATATCTAAACACATAATCAACCGTCGTATCTTGTCTACTACGATGAGTTCATAGTGATACACTTACCTGGGGTCCACGCTATCCTTTCACTTTCCCCATCTGTAACACAAAATACGAACTGTGAAGGTCGTTAATCATGGAAAACTTACTGATAGCATAAACTCCCAAACTTTTCGGGAAAATCCAAATTAAATTCGTTTCCAGTTTCATTACTTATAATACATCCAATACTTATATTACATCATTAACATTGTTCTATATCAATTCAGTAGGTCAAATATGCAAATTACGCGTTTCTAGAAAATCCTCCAAAAAGTTTTCGAAAACGCTACGGAGGATCCTAAGCCCTCGGAACCTCTCTAGAATTACTCAAATACTAGCGTATCATCATAATTAACCTATATCCTAAATTACATTCATCAAGGAACAAATGCGTGTGAAATCTGATTTTAGTGGAAACTCGCTTACTTATTGGATCGATCCAATTCACTCCGATTTCTCTCGAATTCTACCATAAACACATATTCGATATACTAATACTCAAACAAATCAATTTATATCATTATGTTACTCTACAAAGTAACTGGAAACATCCAAACATTTAACGAAAAACTTGAAATTAATGAATTTTTACTGGGAGGTCTTACCAAGATTTCGAGGCCATATACGGACTTTAAACGATCCCACGAACGCCCTGGAATCGACAAAATTTCAATCGGAGGTAGTTTTCATTCGATATTACTGTTCACTGCCGCTTCTTCTCCTCGTTTTGCATGCAACCAAGCACGGGTCATAAAAATCATGTCGTCATCTTGTATTACTCTCTGAGAGCTTCGATTTGGCGGGTGGCTCGAGGCGTAAAATGAAGCGAGGAGCCGGGATTGATAAACCCATTTTCGCACCTTTCTCCCTCTTTTTCTCGCTGTTCCGGCCACCTAAAGGGGAATCACCGACCACCACGTGGTCGGCCTCCTCTGGACGAAGCCGGCGGTGCCGGCGCGCACCGCTAGGGGTGGCTGGCTGGCCGTACGCCGACCACACCTCTCTTTCTCTCTCTTCTCTCTCTCTCTCTCTCATTTTTTCTTTTTTTCATCTCTCTGTTTTTTTTTTTGATGATGAACAGTAAAAGAAACTTTACACATAATACCATTCTTCCAGAAATTATAAAATTGCCCCCACTTAGAAGGGTATTTTCGAAAATCAGCTATTTTGAAGCCTTTCTGATGTGAATTTGAAAAAGTGTTCAAAACAAAAGTTATTCGTCTCAGAAAATCGAGTTTGGTGGTTTAAGAATCAACTCAATCGAAGTTCGTTTGCTATCTTTATAGCCGGAAAAAAGAAACTTTTACGCGCTATGATAATAAAATTAGAAATCCCGTAACCGGTTCTAAAAATCACGCATTTTCCAACGCGATGAAACTTCACTTAAAAATATTCCAATCTATTTTCCAACACCGAGAGCCTTATTTTCGAATATCAGTCAGTTCCAAATTTCAAACTTCGTTTCGAAAAAATATTCGGGATATTACAAACGGCGCCAAAAACTTGATCGCGATTTTCACATGTTACGCAAGCGCACGTATCGCTCAAGTAGTATAAAAAATTATCGATCCCATGAGGACTTATCACCTACGTTACTAATTATTAAGACTAATGACCTACGAGTTTCTAATTAAATTAAATTTTATTTTGCGTTTGAACTAAAGCTAATGCAAATAAATATAAATTGGAAGTTTGTAGAGATAATCAAAGAAAGAAAGCATCCAGGGTTGTGAATCTACCCAGTATTATTCTAAAGATGAATTGGTTGTCTTATATTTGTGGAATATATTGGTTTATTAACCTGGAACACTAAGATATCCACAAGTCTCTTCGATGGTCGAGTGAAAATATCCAAAGCAAATTAAATAACTATATTTCTATGTTAACTAAATCACCATAAATTCATTAAGAACAAGTTCTAATTATGGCTACATCCGCCCTACATGTATATTTCTATCATGGAGGGAAATCCCAAAGATGAGATCGTGTGCTATTGAATCTAAGACTAAACCTAAAATTCCTTTGTCAGGTTCATCTAAGTTTACCACATCAATCCTATCGGTGATCAGGCAACAAGAAGCATTAAGCATAAGATTCAATAAATAAACCACAACATCACACAAAATATAAGAAAATCAATTTATAAGTTCATAAATACGGGTTTCATCACAACCCCAGATTGAAGGTTTAGTTACTACACATGCTCAGAATCTCTAAATATATATTCAATGATAAACAAAATATTAACGAAGTAAAGGAAAGAAGCAACTATGTCGAGATCGTCAGTCCTTCGCTCCTTGCTAATGAGTTCCTATGATGTACTCATTTATTGTGTTCTTGGCTTCTCCTTCAAAAATCTCTCTTCGAGGCTATAATTTTAGGTTATGAAACTATCCTTTAGGTTTTGGGATGAGTTTTTGTTTATATTGGAGGTCCGGGGAGTGTTTCATGCTTAAAATCGAGTCTGAGCCGAATAAGGATACGCAAAACGCATCGACACGCATGTTACTGGCATCACAACGTGCCCCTTTATCTTCACCGGCGTGCCGCGATGCGCCATGGTGGGCGTCGTGACACGCCACCGTAACAGTTCACTGTGAGTTGCGTCATTTACACGTCTTGATGCGAATTACAGCATTGGGATGCACGTTTTGGACTCTGAATTTACCCTAAAATGCTATGTATTTTGTTGTTTTTACCCCTTGTTGATTCCCTTTAGTCTCCATATTATTTTTACCTACAAAACGAACCCAAAACATATCAAAACACTCAGAAAACTCGAGATAACTCACAAAATATCAAGCTAGAGGGGCGGAAAATATATCCATATTAGTCGTTCATCAGTCGTGACATGAATAACCTCTGCAGCCTGGGCGTTAATGAGAAATATCGTAATATCTTTTAAGGCACTTTTATTCCCAAGACCTCAGACTTTATATCGACTTTCACCAAAGATCGGAAAATATTCAAGTGATTCATACTCGGCACGAATAATACAATATCATACTTATAAGCATCAATGGATTCATACCTCATTCCCAGATCACACAATATTTTCTTTGCCTCGTAATAAGACTTAGGAAATTCGATGCCAACTGGTAACATTTGGTTAAGTAAGTCTAGCATCATATCAATACTTTTATTGGTCATTATGTTCATCACTTTAATATGCAATAGTTTCACAATGAAATTCAAGATCGACATCCCAGCATCTTCAAATAATATTTTTTTGTGCCTCTTCAAGTAGTTGACTAAATAAATTTTGATCATTTCCATCTAACACTGGTATGTCACCGCCAACACTATGACCGACTTGTGGGCCTTGTAAGTCGCTCAAAGCATCAGTTATCTCATCATTTGCAGGTTGATTGTAACTACTCCTTTCACCAGAATCAATAAATAATGATTGAGAATTATACTGTTCACCATGATAAACCCACGTATGGTAAGTTGGTGATATTCCAGACATGTAAAAATGATTCTCAACTTCATCTAACTGTTTCCTTTTCCTATTCAAACAATTTATACATGGACACCAAACACGACATTCTGCATCAATGTGTTGCTTATCCGATTCCATGAACTCATAAACTCCATTACGGTATTCAACACTCAATCTATCCACCGAGCTTATCCAATTTCTAACCATTTCAGCCAAATACTTACATATAATAATATAATTATTAGACATTATATTAAACTCATTAATATCACAAATTCATTAATTATTTATTTAATAATAAAGATGGAAAAATATAATTATTAGACATTATTTTTATTTTTATAATTATTAGATATTATAAATATTTCTATATTTATTTTTATATAATAAATAATAAAATTATAATTATTAGACATTAAATTAAACTCATTAACATCACCAATTAATTAATTATTTATTTAAGCATACACATAATTAATTAATTAATAACAAAACAAACTAATCTTACTCACATATATGCATCATAATCAACTAATAACAAATTAACTAACTAACACAATGCATATAATAAAGATAATTATAAAAAATTAAACTTAAATTAATTAAGTGAGAGTGATTCAAATATAAGGAAAAATAAAGATATATGGAATAAAACTTACCTTATGAAAAATTGGAGTTTTGTTGAAAATTTGTAAGAAAATTATGAGTGAAATTTGCAGAGGAGAGAAAGAGCAGAGGAGTACGACTTTTAGCTTCAATTTTAGATTTCAACGCTAAAAGTTTAATCTTTTACGTCGAATTGTAGTTTCAATGTTAAACTGTTGATCCTTTGATCTCGAACAAATTTTACGATGCTAAAAGTTTAATATTTTACGTCGAATCATGGAATCGACGCTAAATGATTTATTAGCGTCGAAAAAAGATTCGACGCTAAAGGTTTGGAAGTGCTAAAGGTGCATTTTCTTTAGTTAAATAAATAAAACTACAATGCAGATTCGTCACACTAGTTTATACAAAAAATAAAAAATAAAATAAAACTTGTACAAACTTCTATATCACTCACTACTCATAAAACTATCCTACTATATCTTTAAGATTCACAAATTCTATCAAACAAGTGGGATGGGATATACAAGCGATGAAGAATCAATCTGCCTTCGTATAATTTGCCAATAATTGAATTTTATATTACCAAGGATGATTGTATCATAAACAAAACAAAAGCAAGCAGCCAAGCAAAAGCAAAAACATTGTAGATCACAAGTATCTTTGGAGCCAACCACACCATCAAAGAAACAACACAACACAACACAAACTTACAAATCAAAACCTACCCACACGGCAAGGAGCCTAAACTACAAACAAGTTGAGCGATTTGTTGACATAACATTCCATGAACAGAAAACCTTTCATTCTTGTACAAAAGCACCATCCGAAAATCACAATCTCCTATCAAACAAAACATATGATCATTAATTCAATTCAAAGATCATTTCCATTCTGATGGAAATTGTTTGACATCACAAGTTCAACAAAAGCAAATTGATTAACATCACAAGTTCAACAAAAGTAGTGTTGGTATAATTGGAAGTCACATACACATATATAATATGCATGTGATTGTAACCATTGTACAAGGTTTCCGCTATAATAGGGGTTTAGGGAATGTCTTAATGTACTTTATCTTATTTCTATTTTTTTCACATAAAGATGTTTTCTGGGATTCGACACTTAACCATCATGCTTTGTGTGATCACTGAATTGTTGAAGCCAGCAAGTCTGCATGCAGACACACCACCGAAAGCATGATGTAACATGCTTGTTGTAAAACAGCAAGTGCAAGCTGTGTGTGTGTGTAATAGCCTGTGTGTGTGTATGCCAGCAAGTGCCAAACCGCGTGGCACTGTTCACGCGGTTTGGGCACTATAAATTGAGCCACTTAGTCATTGTTAAGGTATCCCAAAACGTGAGTATAATAGAGAGTAAAGTGGTGTGAGAGTTTTTTGTTAAGCTTAGGGTTGTAAGCTTTGTAATTCTTTGTTTGTAATATAAAGAAGAATTTTCTCTCCAATCACCTCTATTGTGTGTGTTTTATCACAATAAGTGGTATTAGAGCTAAGGTTCCATGGTGGGATCCTGAAACTCCGTAACAGAGATTCGGTTCGGAAAGTCGGTTCCGACGAAAGTTGTCGAAAATCGATTTTGAGCATACCATCGGACTTTTCACAGCGAGATGAGCACGGTGGTATTTTCCGGCGATCGAACGGAGGTCCCAGTCAGCCGCACGCGCCAACCAGCAGCTGCTCCACACGCGCCAGCCGAAGGAAGAAGACGATACACGTCAGCCGCCACGTCATCGTCCAGTCAGCGACACGTCAGCAGGTCACGCACAGTCAGCAGCCCAGTCAGCAGTCCATGTCAGCAGACCAGTCAGCAGCCACATGTGCATCCAGTCAGCGCCACGTGTCTGCCACGTCAGCAGAACTGCCACGTCAGCAATTTCCGGGGTAAATTTCAGATAGGTCCCTGAACTTTTTGGAAATTAAATTTTGGCCCCTGTACTTTTTGGAAATTTCATTTTAGTCCCTGAACTTTTCCGTAATTTCACTTTGACCCCTGAACTTTTTGGAAATTGCACTTTGACCCCTGTAATTTCTGAAATTTGCAAATTGGTCCCTGTGTCGAATTTTGACAAACGAAGTGTCATTTCCACCATTTTCGACCATTCCGGACACAACGGTGAGGTCCGTTTTTTGAAATTCTGCTTAGAATTTTTATGATGGATGGGGGCAACGGAAATATGATTTTGTTAACGAGTACCAACTATTTCACATGGAGAGGAAGGATGAAAGACCTTCTGTATGTGAAGGACTATGATGGATCGGTATTTCTGGAGAAGAAATCAGGAGGAATGACCGATGAGAAGTGGGCTAATCTTCACCAGAAAACATGCAGTACTATTCGTCAGTGGATCGACGATAGTATCGTCAACCATGTGAGTGAAGAAACAAATGCACATGTCTTATGGAGAAAGCTAGTGGAGCTTTTCCGAGCAAAGACTGGCAACAACAAGCTGTACTACATCAAGAAGATGATGGGGTTGAAATACCAGGAAGGTACAGCTGTGGCGGACCACATCAACGATTTCCTCGGAACAATGAAAGAATTGTCTAGATTGGGCATAGACTTCAGAGATGAGGTAAATGGCTTAATACTTCTTAATACGTTACCAGAATCATGGGAAACGTTCAGATCTACGGTGATCAATTCTGCCGCAGATGGGAAAGTCACTATGGAGATGGCAAAGACCAGGATCTTCGAGGAAGAAAAGAGGACGAGAATGCAGGAGTCAGCATCAACCTCAACCTCAGAAGCTTTAGTGACAGAGAAGAACACTAGAAGGGGGAGGAATAAAAGCCGAGGCCCAGGTAGACCAGACAAGAACCGAGGTAAATCAAGAACTAAAGATATTGAGTGCTATCACTGCAAAAAGAAAGGCCATATGAAGATGGATTGCTACAAACTGAAGAATGAGTAGTCCAGAAGAGATGGTGACTCTAATCAAGAAAGAGTTACTACTACCACCGAAAAGACCTCCAAAGAATTCTGCATAATATATGAAGAAGATGTTGTGAATCTTGCCAGCCACGAGACCAGTTGGGTGATAGATAATGGCGCCTCCATACACGCCACATCTCGCAGAGACTTCTTTTCATCTTACACACTAGGAGACTACGGTGCTGTAAGGATGGGGAACGACGGCCAGTCCAAAGTCGTCGGTATTGGAGACATCTGCCTTAAAACAGACAACGGGACAAGGCTAGTGTTGAAGGGAGTCAAACACATCCCTGACATCCGGTTAAACCTGATCTCAACAGTAAGCTAGATGATGAAGGTTTCTGCAGCACCTTTAGTGACGGCACCTGGAAGCTCACTAAAGGATCAATGGTCGTGGCACGAGGTAAGAAAGACTCAACTCTGTATTTGATGCATGCTAAGCTTTCCAATAGTAGCATAAATACAGTCAACAACAATGAGGCAGCCGAGCTATGGCACAAAAAGCTCGGTCACATGAGTCAAACAGGGATGGAGATACTACGCAGGTGGAATGTTCTTCCGAAATTGAAGAACTTACACTTACGGAAGTGTGAACACTGCATGGCTGGAAAGTAAAACAGAGTGTCCTTCCAGAGCTCCCCGCCTCAACGGAAACCGGAGGTACTTGACCTCATACATTCAGATGTATGTGGTCCGATGCAGACGAGAACACTTGGTGGGTCACTGTATTTTGTGACATTCATTGATGATCATTCAAGGAATATCTGGGCATACACCTTGAAGAGAAAAAACCAAGTGCTTGGAGTGTTCAAGGAGTTTCATTCTCTGGTGGAGAGAGAAACAGGCAAGAAACTGAAATGCATCAGAACAGACAATGGTGGAGAATACAGAGGTCCGTTTGATCAGTACTGCAAGACGCAAGGAATCAGACATCAAACGACACCTCCGAAGACACCTCAGCTCAATGGCCTAGCCGAGAGGATGAACAGAACCTTGTGCGAAAGGGTCAGAAGCTTGCTGTCACAAGCCAAGCTACCGAAGACATTTTGGGGGGAGGCACTCATCACAGCAGTACATGTTTTGAAAATGTCCCCAGCAATCACACTGAAAGGTAATGTTCCTAACCAAGCCTGGACAGGTAAAGAAGTGTCATACGAGCACTTATATGTCTTTGGGTGCAAAGCTTTTGTACACATCCCAAAGGACGAGATATCCAAGCTTGATGCAAAGACGCGACAGTGTGTCTTTATTGGCTATAGTCAGGATGATTTCGGCTACAAACTGTATGATCCTGTGGAAAAGAAGATTGTCAGAAGCCTAGATGTTGTCTTCGTCGAAGACCAGACCATAGAAGATATCAGAAAGGAATTGAAGACAATGCCCCAGCAATACAGAGATGTGAATCCAGAACCTCACACACCGGTGCCAGTACAAGTTGAAGATGTGGTTCCCAGACATGAGGGTACATATATGAAAGCTCCCAGAGATGATGATCATGATCAACCACCAGTACCAGAAGCTACACCAACAGTTCCACAAAGAAGGTCTAATAGAGAGAGGCGACCTTCAACCAAATACTCTTCATATGAGTATGTGCTGCTTAATGACGGGGGAGAACCCGAGAGCTACAAGGAGGATGTGGAAACAGAAGATGAAGAAAAGTGGGAGGAAGCCATGCAAGATGAGATGAAATCTTTGCATGATAATCACACTTTTGAGTTGGTGAAATTGCCAAGAGGCAAACGGGCTTTGAAGAACAAATGGTGTATAGAGTGAAGCAACATGAGCATACTTCACAACCCCGGTACAAAGCCAGATTAGTCGTCAAAGGATTCAATCAGAGGAAAGGCATTGACTTCGATGAAATCTTCTCTCCAGTTGTGAAGATGTCATCCATCAGAGTGGTACTTAGCTTAGCAGCAAGCCTCGACCTGGAAGTTGAGTAGATGGATGTCAATACCGCATTTCTTCACGGGAGATCTGGAAGAAGAAATTTACATGGAGCAACCAGAAGGCTTCAGAGTCAGTGGGAAAGAGGACTATGTATGCAGACTCAGGAAAAGCCTTACGGTTTGAAACAGGCACCAAGACAATG
>SKCR01038229.1:0-46421 GCA_019454045.1 Zanthoxylum bungeanum | reverse complement strand
TTTCTACTTCCCTCACAAGCAATCAAGAAGGTAAATTGTTAAATGTATTGAAAGAACATAAACTGGCAATATGATGGACTTTATAAGACATAAAAGGCATTAATCTTTTGATCTACACACACATAATATATTTAAAAGATAATACTAGGACATATCATCAACCCCAAAGAAGATTGAACCCTCACATGGGTAAAAACAGAAGTCCTTAAACTTCTTGATGTATGCATTATCTACCATATCTCTGATAGTAAATTGGTAAGTCCTATGCAAGTTGTACCTAAAAAGTCTGGAATAACTGTTGTGAAAAATGATAAAAGAGAATTAATTCCAACTCGAATCTCATCTAGTTGGCGTATGTACATTGACTATAGAAAACTAAATGATGCCACTAGAAAATATCATTTTCCTTTATCATTTATTGACCAAATTTTGGAAAAAGTAGTAGGACATCCAAACTATTATTTTCTTGATGGTTACTCAGGTTATTATCAAATTCCCATTATTTTATAGGAGGTTCATTAAAAACTTTAGTACCATATCCAGACCCTTATGTAACCTCCTATTAAAAGATGCAGCATTTGAATGGACAAAAGAATGTCAAAAATTATTTGAAAAGATTATCAGTATTTTGACTTCTGCTCATATCATGCAATTCCCTGATTGGTTTTTGCCCTTTGAACTAATGTGTGATGCCAGTGATTATGCAGTTGACGCACTGTCAGGACAGAGAAAGGAAGGTAAACCTTATGTAATATATTACGCAAGTAGAACTTTAAATAGTACACAAATGAATTACACTACCACGGAAAAAGAACTACTTGCTGTAATATTTGCATTGGATAAATTTTGATCATATTTAATTGGTTCATCAACTGTTGTTTATTCTGACCATGCTGTTGTTAGATATTTGATGTCTAAACATGATATAAAGCCAATATTACTACGGTGGATTTAGTTGCAGATCAAGAATTCAATCTCACAATCAATGACAAGAAATGAGCAGAGAATGTAGTTGCAGATCATTTATCAAGACTCACAAATGAGTCATCAATTGACACAACTCCTATCAATGACTATTTTCTTGATAAATTTTTATTTTCTTGTAAATACAATGCCTCGGTATGGTAATATTGTCAATTTTCTTGCAACATGAAAAATACCTCCAAATTGGAGCCATCAAGACAAGAAGAAATTTTTTACCTAAGTCAAAAGATTCTATTAGGACGATCCATATATGTTCAAGTATTGCCCTGATCAAATTTTCCAACGATGCATACCAGACAATGAGATAAGTAGTGTTATTCAGTTTTGTCATTCAGAGGCATGTGTAGGTCACTTCTCATCTAAGAAAACCACTGTAAAAATCTTACAGTGTGGATTTTATTAGCCCACCATTTTTAAAGATACGCATACTTTCTGCAATACTTGTGAAAATTATCAAAAGTTGGGAACCATTTGAAAAAGAAACATGATGCCTTTAAATCCAATCATTGTCATCAAAATCTTTGATTGTTGGGGGATAGATTTCATGGGTCTATTTTCACCATCATTTAGATTT
The DNA here is from genome assembly GCA_019454045.1 of Zanthoxylum bungeanum. Lineage (NCBI taxonomy): Eukaryota > Viridiplantae > Streptophyta > Magnoliopsida > Sapindales > Rutaceae > Zanthoxylum > Zanthoxylum bungeanum. The sequence goes on along the minus strand of SKCR01038229.1, from coordinate 44,863 downwards.
TTATATATTTTAGTTGCAGTTGATTATGTCTCAAAATGGGTTGAGGCAATTCCTTATCGAAATAATGATCATAAAACTATGATTAAATTTTTAAAAGAAAATAATTTAAGTCGATTTGGAGTCACTCAGGCCATTATTAGTGATAGAGGTAAACGCTTTTGTAACAGACTTTTTGAGTCCTTAATGAAAAAGTATGGAATTACACATAAAGTTTTCACCTCCTATCACCCTCAGACAAATGGTCAAGTTGAACTAGCAAATGGAGAAATCAAACAAATTTTGGAAAAAACGGTCAACCCAAATCACAAAGATTGGTCTCTTCGACTAACTGATGCACTTTGGGCATACCGAACAACTTTCAAAACCTCTTTGGGAATGTCTCCTTATCGTCTAGTTTATGGAAAACCTTGTCATTTGCCTGTAAAACTTGAGCATAAGGCATATTGGGCTATTAAAGCATTCAATTCAAATCTTGAAATTGTCAGTCATGAACTTAAACTGTAATTAAATGAACTTGAAGAGTTAAGGAATGATTCATATGAGAATGCGAAAATTCTAAAAGCTAAAACTAACGCCTTTCATGAGAGTCGAATTTCACGAAAAATATTTGAAATTGGTCAAAATTTCTACTTTATAATTCTCATATTCATTTATTTCCTGGAAAATTGAAATCCAAATGGAGTGGCCCATTTATTGTGAAACACGTTTATCCATATGGGGCTATTGACATTGAGAATCCCATGGATGATGATGTATTTAAAGTGAATGGACAACGTCTGAAATCATTTTTTGAGTATTCAAATTTTCAAGAATCTTTTTTCTTTTCAAACCCAGTGTACTGTTATTCATGTATTTTCTTTCCTTTTCTTTTGTATTTGTCTAACTTCCATTTTTCTTCAGTTTTGTAGCATTTTTTATCACCATTTTTCTTCAGTTTTGTAGCATTTTTTATCTTTTCCCTTTTTGTCAGAATCTTACACCCTGGTTAAACAGCGGATAACGGTACTCTGTGACTCTAAGTCGGTTCTTTCAGTTTCCTAAAATTAATGATACCCTACAATCAAGGCATGGAAGAAACTCTCGCAAAACTCCACAATCATTTTCCTTCTCTCCCCGAAAATGCTATGATGAAAATTTACAAAGCACGCACCGAAAGAATGCGGCTTCTTATGATCCATTGTATTCTTAGTGATATTTTTTGGGTAATTGAAGTAAGGGTTCGCTTGGCATGTGAGTCATCTGACTTTTTCACTTCTTACATGCCTGGTTTAGGGAAAAACACCCATGCTAAGAAACAAAGAGCTAAACAATTAGGTGTTTGTTATAAATATGCACGCTAGACGTGCAACACTCCTTGTCATTCTTTAGGAATGGTGTCTAACAATCAAGAAGATAAAGTTCAATTCATTAGAGATGGCTTGAGTAAGGAGTCTTTAGATGATATATCATTGACTCTTGAGACGCATCATAGTGGACATGTTCATCGAGTAATTCACAATTTGCATACACAATTTCAAAAAGAAAGACAACAGTACAGTCTCAGGAAATTGACTTTAAAAGACATTGTTTGCCAATTTATAAGAAAATTGGATGGGAAGCCTATCCCCAACCCATAGAGGGCGTTCAAGCCGTTACTGGACGAAAAACCAGAGGAAGATGTGAGTCATAATCACAACTACCAGTACATATTTTCAATTTACTGTTTTGATTTCTTTTACTTTTGCCGACAGTATCTAAACTTTTTGACTTTCACGATCTATTTTACTGTTGATCTAACAATTGTCATTTTGCAAGTACTAGTGCATTTATTACTCACTATTTTTTAGGATCCATAAATTCAGCTCGTCATTTCTCTCTTCAACACATCTAGATAAAAAAAATAGCAAAAAATAAAGAAAACTTCAAGACAACGAGTTACTAATATCTGTGTCTTTTGTAAAACTAGCTCTGGAACTAAACCAGAATTTGTTGAGGCTACACAAGAATTGGGTAAAGTTATGGCAGAAAGAAACATGCACTTAGTATATAGTGGTGGCAATCTTGGATTGATGAGGTGTGTTTCAAATGCCGTGCAGGAAGGTGGCAGTTAAGTTTTGGGGATCATTCCAAAACCTTCGACAAAGGAAAACCTCATCGGAAAATCAAATGGAGAAGAATACATTATCTCCGGTATGTCTGAAAGACTTACTGAAATGATCAATCATACTGAAATTTTTATTGCTTTACCAGGTGGGCTGGGTACGTTGGAAGAAATATTCACAGTTGCGTCCTGGGCGAACTTGAACATTCACTAAAAACCCATTGGACTACTTAATGTTAATGGATTTTTCGATTTTCTTTTTGTATTTCTTAAAGATGCCAAAAGAAATGAGTTTATTTCAAAACCACTAAAAGATATATTCCTAACTTGTAACATCCCCGATCTGGAAGATGTTACCGGCAAGGGATAACAGTACCAACCCCATATGCCTCTAATTATTTAACCATAATGAAAACTAATATATTTTTCTGTATATGACTGTGGTTTGTATGAGACCTGAGCCCAACTCACAACAAAGAAAACAAACTCAATATTAAATTACTGTATTCAATAATAACCTGTTTTACATTGACTGCACACAACCACGACTTATACAAGACTCATGCTTGACCATAACTGAACTCTGACTATGCCTTTAACTCATACTGGTGAACTCCATTCCTAGTGATTGCATCAGTATCCGTCCTCCCGAGCTCGTCCTCCGAGAATCTTGCAAAACATAAAGACGGGGTGGGAGTTAGATCGATATACTATCTAAGTGAGTGGAAAAAACTGAAAAACTAATATGAAAACTTTTTAGTTTCAAAATCTAGGTTCCAAAACATCTTTTATGTGAAAAAACTATGCTTTGAAAACTTTCTTGAAAACCATACTCTTCTTTTATCTGAATGTGTCAAGGAATACTCAACCGGGTCTCTGAAACTAATGCTGCTCTACGTCCAGGAAAACGACTCAACTGGACGTTGTGCTCTATGCCCAGGAAAACAACTCAACTGGGCGTCTCTTAAACTGGTGGTCTACGCCCAGGAAAATGACTCAACTGGGCATAGCCACAAACTAGAACTGGGGGTGCGGATCTATGCTACCACCGAAGCTCTAAACTAGAGTCCAGGTACACGATCCTATGCGTCATCCTGGCTCTACATGTGCACATGTCCTATGTATCCGTCAATTCCAACTGTATCTCAAGTTTCATACTGGGGTGAGTTTTTCCCTCATGCCCGAAAAACATGAAAATCATACTTTAAAACTTAAAACTGTAAAAAATCTTTTACTTTCGCAAAACATAACTGTATATAATCAATAACTGAAAAGAAATCTTCTAACGCCTTAAAGCGTAAAATGTAAGTCTGAAGCAAAAATAAAAATTAGTTTTAAAGAAGAGTGTCCACTCACTGTGTTTGAGTCTGGCTGGAACTGGATCCTTGGTCGAAGGAGAATGCAATTCCTGTCGAGGATTTATAAAGAATCTACGGAGTCAGAATCAGGAATTATAACATACGATTCATGATCACATAATTTCCTTAACCTAATTGGACTACTCCAATAGAACCTTTATATTCCTTAGATGAATTGTAAAACAATATTCAGACTGGGTTACACATCGCCTTGGTTAAAAAAAATCATGAGTTTTGTCATCCCGTCGTGACGCAAGACTTATGCGTATCTCGACGCGCTAACACTAAATCCCTGGTCCTTTCTATTTCACCTCGCGTCGTGACACGTCGCCGTTTCCCAGAAGCAGAAACTGCTTCTTCACGGCTAGTTTCCAAATTCCATTCCCATACAATCCCAACCAATGCCATATGAAAATCATCACTCCAAACATCATATAACATCCAATACAACATCATTCAAATAATCAATTTATCAACACCTAACTTTAAACTATTCATATATTCCATCAAGATTTAAACCCAAAATTTATTATCTTTCAATCCATGTATTCAATCCTCAATAATTATCTCAATCATCATCACAACTCAATTACTAGCACATAAAAATTATCCAACACCCCTTATCATCATATTCCTTAAAGATCAAAAACAAGTTTATGGATCAAATGGATTTCTTACCTCTTTTTCTCTTGCTTGATTTGGTTCATTCTTCAAGTCTCCATGCTTAACTTGCCTCATAATTTTTCTTTTCTCTTTTTCTTCTCTCTTTTCTTCTTCCTCTTCTTTTTCTTTCTCCTTCTTCTTCCTTTTCCCTCATTTTCTCTCTCGGCTTTCTCTTCTCTTCTTTCATTTTATTTTTTCATTTTTTTTCACTTTTGGAAAATGGTGAATAGTGGTCCCTTATATAGTGGACCCAAAATATATAAGAAAGTTGTAGAAGAATGAAGAAAATTTGAGACTTTTTCATTTTGACCCCGAAATTACTATTCATCCAAAACTTTGACTTGCATTTTTGACCATCTTCTGTTCTGAATTTTGGAAAATGTTCAATGCGGAAGTTGTAGGTCTCAGTCTCATATTTTCGACGATATAAAATTTATAAAAATCGGAGTTCATAAGAAAAAGTTACACCCAAAATACCATAGGCTGTCCAAAGGGGACACTGTACAGTCTCGTCCCGGGACTTCGAAAGATTAACCGATCATTCCCGAAATCATTCCATAAGTATATTTGAGTCTCAATATAATTTATCTTACGTGTCTACGTCCCGTACGTAGCAGTACAGTTGTATACCGTAGTAAAATCTACCGGTCGTTAAAAATTCTCCCCCTTAAATAAGATTCATCCTCGAATCCTTTATAAACTTGGGATCTTGCCACAGACTCCCGGATTCACGGCCTCTCTTTATACTATCAGCCTTAAATAATTTCATTCTAAAAACCATCTTATTTTCTCTTTTTGAATTCTTACTTTACTGTAAGCTAGTTTACATTTATCGGGTTCACTATAACTGAGTGACTAAGATCTCTGCTAACTGATCATTCGTCTTAGCTTAATTCTCATCTTAGCTTCTGTGTCATACCTTATTCTTTTTAGATCCTCAATCGAGAGGGGACTCCTCATTCTGTTTCCATAACTTCTGCTGGTTACTTCATACTACGGATCTATCATCTCTGAAGGTACTGTGCGTCCTATAATTAGGTTCCTTTACCTTGGCTCTGACTCTAAAACGTGCATTCATACGCATACAAGGCTGTTTATCGATTCCTTACTATAACCTTTCTTGCTTTTGATTATGCGTATGACTCAAGGCCTATGAAGCAAGGTCTAACTGCTAGTGTACTTATATTCTCTGTTATTGTTCACTTAATGGGTTTGTACTAAGAAAGTTGAGTCCGGTAGTTTCGCTGGGGGCTGAACTATATGCACGTTTCTACTTAAACTGCACTCTTACTGTATACATGGACGTTAGCGATTCAATGCCGACTACAATCCATTCTTTTCTTCATTCACTTCTTTTTACTGCTACTGCAAGTCTAGTTGCAGTGATCCTCACTGACTTGTTCCCCAAAGTCTAGTGCTGTCAAGGGTCATTACTCAAATATACATACACGCGTCATACCCTAAGGTTTCACTCCATATACTAGTTACAACTCCATAGTAGCTTATTTCCTAAATTCTGTTCTATACACACATCTATCAAACCACCCATACCCGTGGTCTATGCCTCTGGTTCCTTATTCGAAGGATAACATTTCCTTTCTTTACCCATTACTGTGCCTAATACTGGTTCCTTTGTATCTCGACCGTCATTTGATTACTTCTTATCTCTATACCATTCTGTCTTACAACTTTTCCGATTCTTTAACTTGGGGTTGTCTCGTGCTTTTACTCTAGCCTCACTCCAAGTCTGAATATCTTCTTTTACTATACTTTAACTCATTCCTGGGAACATCTGTAAGTAACCTTGAAGATTTTTTTCTACGATTGTTGTCTATCGAGGGTTGGGATGGTGGGACCTTGTTATGTAATCGTTCTAGTTATGGTGATCTAGTTGCGCATATGGCTGAATTAAAAGCCTAGAACTCTCGGGCATATATGTATGGTAATCATTTCCTACACTAGGGTGCTACTGCTAAAACCGTCTGGTTGTCTTTTTCATTTTACTTTTGATTATGGACAACTATCGAACTCCCTATCTCTTTTGGAAAGTTCTTCTAAGATCGTGCTCTTTAAAAACTTCCTCATACTGCCTTTGTACTTTTTCCTATCTTATCTTTGTTGTTTAGCTTTCCAAAGTTTTTTACTTTCTTTCTCTGAGTATTTCTACACTCTCTTGTTATTGTTTTTCTCCTTAATAAGCTTAACATGCTGCGTAAGTTTCTTTCTTGTCTCAGTTCCTTGAACTTCTTACATCTCTCTCTCTTAAAAATTCTCTTTCAACTCGAATATCTAGAATATCTTTTATTAAATCTCTGATCCAGGTATTACTTTTCATCTAGTCTTTTCCTTTTCTTCTTAGTTCCTTGAATTCCTTATACCTTTATTTCCTTGAAAACTTCTCCATCTTCGGTTGCTTTAGGTATCTTCTTTTTAATCCTAAATTTCGAGTGTTATTCTTTACCTACTTCCTCCTTCTCATCACCGGGGTCTCTTTATAAGTTACTCGCCTTAATCCTACGAGTCGTTCTCCCTGGTTTCTTTGCATTTCTAAGCTTTTACCTGATAAATGCTTCTTAATTTAATGATGGCCTCTAGACTAGCTCAACTTATCGTGACTTCAAACTATTCTGGCTCATACTACTTGTCTAAGTCTTTTTGAATTCATCGATTTGGCTATCTAGCTATCTCGCAATTTACATACCCTGTCAACTGCTCTTCTTTACTGGTCCTTCTTTTTCTACACTTTAAGTCGAACGAAAAGTATATACATTCTATAGGAACCCGTAGGCTCGCATTCTGTTTAACACTTAAACTTGACAACACTCTGGTTAGGTATTGCATGTTTTCTAGGGTTGAGGTTTTCGGGAAGGGATGGTCGTCATTGGTTCCACGGGGACCTGGTAAACTACTCCATGTCTTAAGGTTCATTACTCTTTACTAATTACTCTGAAGTCTTCACTTATCTTACTGTCTCCAAACTTCTTTTCTTATTCCACTTTCATTCTGAATCTTCCTGTCACTTTTGTTTCTTTCTTACGGTCTCCATATTCTATTAATTGGCTTTACATCACGTTATAGAGGCTAGTGGTGGTTTGCTTTTATGACTATTCCCTAAATCTCTGCTCTTTGCTCTTGCCACCAATCGCTACTATGTCACTTCGTGTTATGATCTATACTAGTACCTTCTTCACTTCCAAATATCCCTAACTTTACGGGTTTGTTCTTTTATACTTCCATGGTTTTCTACTGGTTGGCGGCCGATCCATAGGTTCTACCGTATTGGTCTATCCTGTGGACTTTTACTAGTGTTATAGACCTTGTGTTGATTTGTCTTGTTCTCTGGACTATACTAGGTTCTCTTCCTAATAACCTCATGACTTCCTTAATCTCTTTCTGGGTGAAAAATCTTATGTGATCCTTTGTGAACTTTCTTCAAATTCCTTAAGTTCGTCCATGCCTATGCTGATAGAGACTAGGTGTAGGACACAGAAATCAGCGACGATGTTCCAGGCTCGCGGCCCGATCAGGAGTACGAAGTAGCCCGCAGGGGACTAAACCGGAGAAATAAAATAGAATCGCCACCCAGTGTGAACTGGGAAATGATTTAAGGTCGCACTCACCCCTCGCAAGGGAAGACCTAATACCGTTGGGTTCAGAATGGTCCCTTACTTATGCCACTTGTAATGAACGAATTTATGTGATAATATAACCAAGTCTATGAAACATACATACGTAAGAATAACCTACATCTAAGTTTGCATACAACCTATATCTAAGTTTGTATATAACCTATATCTAAGTTTACATACAACCTATATCTAAGTTTGCATGCATAAAATTAAATCGAAATAACGGCAAGCACACAATCTCATGAACACATTAGATTGATAAACGTGGAAATATAAATAAATAATTGTCTAACCATGAACATTGGAGAGATATCATTAAGTGCCTAATGCTAAAGAAATAACTAAATCATGCATAAAAATAACATGCTATTTCTAATAAACAATGGATAAACACAAGATTAGATGAAACGAAATATGTGCGTTTCTCAAATAGTACGTGGAATTGTATCCCAAGTTCAGACCGCACTACCGTCCATTCGGATTTGGCTACTGAATTTACGTCTAGGTTTCCATCTGATATACCACGAGAGATAGCATAAAATCATTCATCCCACAACAATAATATACATGAACCAACAATGTGCATGCGAAGAAGTACTAATAAATATTTAAAAAAATGAACGAGAATAAATAAAAGGTTGCCCTCAGGTCTTAACTTTTAAGTCGCCTCTTGGAAGTGCGTTACACGACCGTCGGAAGGGTTGATGCTCCGCAACTCCTCCGGTTCACTAATTCAATGTTTTCCTTCATTGCCTCGCTATTTTGGGCTGCTGTTTTCTCTGTTTTTACTGGTGTTTTCTGGTTGTTATTTTTAATTACTGTTCGCGGTATTTGGTCAGTTTCGAGTGACTGTTTTGTGCAGTTTTGGGATTGTTTTTGTTGCAGTTTTTGATGTTCTGATTGTGCAGTTTTTCGGGACTGTTCTGCGGTGGTTTATAGGGGTATTTGGGGCTATTTTTACGGTAATTGGGGGGTACAGTTTTGCTGACTATTTCACGGTAAGAGGTGCTGTTTTGCGGTAATTGAAAGGTAGTTTAGAGGGCTGTTTTATGCGGTATTTGAAGGCAGTTCAGGGGGCTATTTTCGGTAATTGAGAGAGGATTTTTGGGGACTGTTTCGGTGATGGAGGGGTTGTTCAATGGACTATTTTACGGGTGTTGAGGAGCTATTCGGTGGACTGTTTTGGCATGAATTAAGGTTGCTGGTTCATGGCAATGGATGGCTTGTATGGGGGGTTGCAGTTCACGGGAATGGGAAGGCTATTTTCTTTGTCTCTTAGGTGTGAATGTGCTAGGGGTTAAGGGTTTGGTTTATGTCTCTTTTTATAGGAGAGGGTTAGAGTTGTCCTTGTTTGGGTCGGAAAGAAATATTGTGTAATTATGGGGGGGTATCTCTTAATTAGTGTGTTATAAGGAAAATATCTATTCAATTTAGGAAGGTGATTTGTTTTAGTTTAGGAAAGGGATTTATGGGATTTGATTTCTTTAATTTAGGCATGTGATTTGATTTGATTTAAATTAGGAAGGTGATTTGCTTAGATTTTAACATGTGTTTAATGTGTTGGGTATTTTTTGGAAGAGATTTAGTGGGCTTGGACGTGAATTAGAGGGGCTTATGGGCGTGTGGGATGGCTCTTTGGTGGGCTTGGGCGTGTGGCTTGGTGTAGGTTGTGGGGTCTTGGGCCGAGGATAAATTTTAAAACAGAGATCCAACGAGCGAACCCGAGGCTAATTAAACAAATTTAATCCAACAAGTTATTGATATTTGAATTTCCCATTCCGACGTCTATTTCACGCGACTTCCATAAATTATCGGGTAGTGCCTTCATACGAGGCTCATCATCGGGACTTATTCAAAAATGAAATGCCTACAGTTGCCCCCACTTTGATGGGACTTGTGCAGTGTGTGACAATGACAATCCTAACAAAGTTATGTAATGCATTTTTACTTACCTGGCTCGCCAGCTGCTGCCTGACTTGCCTGTTGCTTCTGACTGAGTTGATCTGGTGGTGAGGTGCTGTGACCCCTGAGGTTCATCCCTGCAAGATGTTGTGATCTCTAGGAATCACTACCGGACTGAGCTGATATGGTGGTGAGGTGCTTCGACCCCTGGGCCTTGTTCCCGAACCACCGAATGTGGGCTTTGTTCCCTGGGATTTATTCCCGAACTGTGCTGATAAGTTGTGGTCCCCTTCCGAACCTTGCTCCATTCCCGGAGCGCCATTCCCGGCATGCTAAACCTCGTTCCCGAGGCGTCGCTGGTCCCATTCCGACCTTGCTCCATTCTCAGAGCGCCATTCCCGGCATGTTAAACCTCATTCCCGAGGCATCGCGGTTGTGGGCCTCGACCCATGCTCCATTCCCGGAGCGCCATTCCCGACATGTGATGATGTGGGCCTCGACCCTTACTCTATTTCCGGAGCGCCATTCCTGACATTGCTGATGATATGGGCCTCGACCCATGCTCCATTCCCGGAGTGCCATTCCCGGCATTGCTGATGATGTGGGCCTCGACCTATGCTCCATTCCTGGAACTGCTTGTCTTTGCTACTTTCATTAGGTCAGTGTAGATCTCCTGACGTGACGTTGCATACCAACATACCATACTACTTTTTGTGAGATAATCCCGATAGTTACACATATTTTCATCCTCAAAGGATGCCTAGTGTCGAAACCAAGGAACCTTCAAAATATTTGATACAACTCAAATCCGACCGTTTGAATAAATGATCTGAACTAGCCTCCAAATGTGTGTGTGCCACGGTTCTTTCAAAGCTTATTCCTTAAGCAAGCCAACTCGATGATTTTGTCTCAAAGAATGGGATCAGTGGGTCTAACCAACCTAGATGTCTTGGTCATGCTCTGCAATTACTTCCTCGTATTCAATGTGATATGGCTTTCTTCTTCTTTTGTTTCTTCATTTTCATTTTTTTTCAACACACCTACCCTTAAGGTAGCATTTCTCCTCATGGTGGTCCTAATACTCGCCCATGGGTAGCTTCACGCTTATCGATTATAAGTGGTTTATTTTTCTTCTTCAGAGACTTTTCCTTCGTTTCCAACCATACAACATATCGTAACTCAAGTAACTCATGATGGACATATAAGCGAACGGTCATTCACTGATCCACTATCTCTTAACTAGTCATCTTGTCGACTACCCAGGCTTCTACTGCTAAGATCCTGTAATTAAGTGCCCACGAGTCTAGCCAAGATCAATCACTCAAAATACCGGATGAGAGCACATCTCACACTTATCGTTTCCAAGGTTTCACCCTACAACAAAAAATTTCATCACCGGAAATATGCCTAACCATCAAGGACTTCTCTCTCTCTCTCTTTTTTTTTTTTTTCAACACACCAAAATTCTTTCTTTCAACCGCTGATAATGTGAGATTCGCCTCCTGGGATTCATTCCCGAAACTGATGCTGGTATGGGCCTCAACCATGGGATTCATTCCCGAAACTGATACTGATGTGGGCCTCAACCCTGGGATTCCTTCTCGAAACTGATACTGATGTGGGCCTCAACCCTGGGATTCCTTCCCGAAACTGATATTGATGTGGGCCTCAACCCTGGGATTCCTTCCCAAAACTGATACTGATGTGGGCCTTAACCCTGGGATTCTTCCCGAAACTGATATTCGGCCATGTTGTTGGTTACTCCGAACGTCAACCTCTTGGCCATAGGCAAGGTTTCTCCTTCGGGGGTTATTATCACAATTCCTATCCCGGCTCCTTTGTAGTTCACTGCTCCGTCGAAGTACATCTTCCATCCTTGGACCGCTATTGCCTGGATTTCCTTGCCTGGGAATTCAAACTTGTATTGATCTCTTTCTATCGGTTGTAATGCCAGGAACTCTGCTACGGCTCGCCCTTTGATTACTTTAGAAGTGAGGTACTCAATATCAAACTTTGTCAGTAACACCAACCATCTGCCTAACTTCCCTACTAGCGAAGGCACCGAATGCAGATACTCCAAGGGATTCTCTTTTGCTACCACTTGGATCTTGTAAGATTGGAAATAATGACGCAGTTTTCTGGATGCCCACACCACTGCCAAACAGATCTTCTCTACTTCTTGATAGCGGGCTTCATACGGAAGCATCTTCTTACTGAGGTAGTAGACTGCATGCTCTACCCCCGTCTCATCTGCTTGTACCATCATCACCCCCAGTGATTCGGGTTCTATGGCCAAATACAGTACTAAGGGTTTGCCTGGTCTTGGAGGCTTCAAGATATGAGGTTTCACCAAGTATTCTCTGATCTTGTCGAAAGCTTCTTGGCATTTCTCATTCCATTTCACTGGCTGGTCCTTCCTCAGCAATTTGAAGATAGACTCGCATACCGACACCAACTTGGCGATGAACCGACTGATGTATTGGATTTTCCCGAGGAATGCTCTAACTTCTTTCTCTGTCTTCGGCGCGGGCATCTTGGTAATCACTTTGATCTTCTCAGGGTCTACTTCTATCCCTCCCATTCCTATCGGCTGTCTTAACAACTTTCCTGATGTTACCCGAACACACACTTCTTAGGATTTAGTCGCAAGTTGTATTTGTCGACTCATTCAAGGAACTTCTCAAATGCTTCTATGTGTCCGCTTCTTGTCTCTGACTTCACCATAATGTCATCCACATATACTTCAATTTCTTTATGCATCAAGTCGTGGAATAATGTAGTGGCCATCCGTTGATAAGTAGCTCCTGCATTCTTAAGTCCAAACGACATCACCTTGTAGCAATACGTACCCCACTCCATGACAAAGGCAGTCTTATGCTTATCTTCTTCAGCCATAAGAACCTGATTATATCCTGAGAACCCATCTGCGAACGAGTACATGGAAGATAAAGACGCACTATCAACTAGCACATCTATATGAGGTAAAGGAAAATCATCCTTCGGGCAAGCTTTGTTAAGGTCTCTGTAATCCACGCACATTCTAACCTTCCCATCTTTCTTCGGTACTGGCACAATATTTTCCAACCACTCGGGGTACTTCACTACTTCTAGAAATCCCACATCTATATGTTTCTTGACTTCTTCTCTAACCTTCTCGGCCCATTCAGGTCTCATTCTTCAGAGCTTCTGCTTTACCGGTCTCATTCTTCGGAGCTTCTGCTTTACCGGTCTCATGTTTGGATAGGTCCATATCGTGTGCTGGGTGATGCTTCTGTCCACTCCGGGCATGTCCTCATAGGACCAAGCGAATACTTTGGCATATTTGACTAACATCTTCTCTAATTTCTTCCGCTCCTCAGAGGTAACCTCACTTTCAATTAGACCTCATTGGGGCTTTCAAGCGTACTAAGGTTAAATGCATTTGTTTTGGTTGAGTTGATGTCAAATATACTCAAATCGTGCAAATTGAAAGGAAAAGACTCAGGCAAGTAAGCGAAATGAATGTCTTAATTATTAGCGAATGCGGGGATAGACTCAAATAAATCAGGGAGATAAATGTGTTCGTCCTCCCTAGACGAGTCTTCTTTGGTCTCATTATCTCCTCGAGAGTCAGGCTCTCCAACTGCATCAACTCCTCCTCCCATTTGTCTTCCTCCTTTGCAACTTCTACTGTTAGTGGTTTCTCACCCATCACATCCTGGAAGATTTCAAATCCCGGTACCATGATCCCGTTAACTTCCACTGGTTCAGGCTCTCATTGGTACCCCTGTGGCTTTTTCGAAGTATTCTGTCAGCTTCAGTCTTTTCTTTTTGGTCTTCGGCTTATCCTCGTTGGACGTGTATCCCAAACCTCTCCTGATGGTCTGCGCCTTGAAGTCGGGCAATGCTCCTCCAACACCCGAACTTGTACCCGGCTCGAACTTCATCTTTTCCATGATCCTAGCCACCTTAGGATCCACCCACTCCTCAAAGGTTACCGACACTTGGAACCTCGTTAAAGGTTATACCTCTAAGGTGGCCACATCATTATCTACTTCAGCTCTAATAGTGACAATCTATCCCCCGTACGAAAACTTAATGACCTGGTGCAAAGTGGAGGGCACGCCCCCAAGCTTGTGAAACCATGGCCTCCCCAATAGCAAAGCAAAGGTGGCCAGGATATCAAGCACCGTGAACTCAACCTCATCTTTAATTGGGCCCACTTTGACTACCGCAACAAAAGTGCCCTCTACTCCCGCTTGCTATCATCATACGCCTTGATAGTCATGTTGGAGGGATTCAGATCTGCCGCCTTCATGCCCAACCTCGATAGAATCTTCAAATGACACACATTGATAGATGAGCCATCATCCACCATTACACAAGATGTCTTATTGCCCCTTACTTCCGCTCTTATGAATAGTGGCCTATTGTGATTCCTTCCCTCCACCGGAAGTTCCTCCTCAGAAAAGGTTATTACCTGAAAAGCTTCCTTCTGCACCGATCCTACGAACATTGTAGGGTTGGCATCCTCTGATACTATGATCTTGCTCAAGGCCTCAACCATGGCACGCCTATGCTCCTGAGATGCACACAACAACTCCCAAATGCTTACTTGTGCTCGCATTTTCTTCAACTGACTCAGCACCACATCTCCTTCAGCATTATCCACGTTCTCTGCCACTTCTCTGCCTTCTGCCAACACTTCTTTGCCTTTCTCCGCTGTATTGCTATAAAAATGCCCACTGTGTGTCATTCTTTTCACCTCCTCTTCATCACTGCTTGAGAAGTCCTCCCAGAAATTCTTCCCCTGCTCTGTTTCATCCTCACTATTGCTATCTCAAATCCCCAGGCAAAAGGCTTAGTGGTCAAAGGTTTGGAGGACAAGGCTTTCAAGTAAGCCGGAGCTAATCATGTAGGTAGGTGGTGGGACATAGTCATAGTTAGGTAGGGGTTTATATGTGTGTTGGGTTGCGCTTTTTCTTCGTCAGGTATTTTGTGGGAGTCTATGAGGTCCTGGATTTCACGTCTGAGGCGGGCACAGCTGTCGGTGTCATGGCCTTTTTACTGGTGGTAGTGACAGTAAAGGTTCAGGTTCAGGTTGAGGTGTGATGGTGGAGGTGTGGAAGTGGTTTAGCTTCTAAGGGTTTTAGGAGTCATTGTCTCGCCAACTTCTCAAGTACCTTAGACAAAGACCTACCCAGGTTAGAAAAATGCCGGTTTCTGATGGCGGCAACCTCAGCAGAAATGGGCTTGGGATCTGATGGTCCTCCTATAGTCCTCTTGTTCAGGCCATAAAACTTCATATTCTCCGCTTCTTCTTCCTCAATGTCCATGACAATCTCCCTCAACTATCGAAAATCAGTAATCATAGAGGTCATCCTCATCAGCTTGCCATAAATAGAGGGCTTTGTGCCCTTGATGATCATTTTGATCTGATCCTTCTCCGAGGGCCGAGTTTGCATCTTCAGAAGCTGCCTCCTCCAGCGATCTATATAATCCTTGAAGCTCTCTTCCGGCTTCTGTTTGGTATTCTCCAAGTCGCGAAGTGAAAAGTCGATCTCCAAATCCGTGACATACTGATTCAGAAAGGCCTCTGCTAATGCTCTCCAATCATCATTGACCTTCCTCTTCAGGCCATGATACCATACCACGGGTGCCCCTTAAGTGACATCTCGAACATCTTCTGAATGTGATGCTTCGATAGACCCACTGAACCCATCACAGAAACATATTGTCGAAGATGGACCCTATGGTCCCCATTCCCGTTGAACTTGGATATGTCAGACATCTTGAATTGATCCGGCAGCTGCTCCTCAAAAGTCATCACCTCATAGTCTATTAAATCTTCATGCTTACCCTTCATCTTGCGGGTAACTGACTCTACCTGATCCCTGAGTTTCTGCAACTCTGCCTGAGACCCAGCTATCCTTCATGCGGCATACTCAGCCACGTCATCATTAAAAATAGGGATCTCATCACTCAACCTGTTCGGAGGCTCTTCACGCCTCTCATTCTCAGAGTCTCCCCTAGTGCGGGGCACGATCATATTAGCCATAGCGGTGGTCAAAGCTTGCAACTGCTCGGTAACCTTGGTGAGAGTAGTCTCTAGCTGATCCATACGGGATCCCTCGTTTTCTGATTCGCTC
This sequence comes from Zanthoxylum bungeanum, assembly GCA_019454045.1. Classification (NCBI taxonomy): domain Eukaryota; kingdom Viridiplantae; phylum Streptophyta; class Magnoliopsida; order Sapindales; family Rutaceae; genus Zanthoxylum; species Zanthoxylum bungeanum. The sequence continues at coordinate 29,103 of SKCR01038229.1, read as the reverse complement.
ATGTTCACTAATGGCCTTTTGACGAGTCTTCCCTCTTCCCTAACCCAATGGGTATCTATGGTGTCTTTTAAAACCGCAAGTTAGCATGTATGCGTGCGATGCATGGAATATATAAGCCCGTCAAGTTTTTTTCGTGCAAGTTGGCCCATTATCATTTTAAAGCATTCAATCATACTATTGCGAGGTGTAAACTTGTCCCAGTTGAAAAAAGCCCAACAGGTTTACACTTTCGCTATAACGTGGCTAAATAATTTCAAATGATACGGGGCCCAAACACAAAGTGGCCCATCAGTATTTTAGAAGCTTTTGGCCCAATTGTCATAAGACACGAACTCGTCCCAGTTTAAATGGCCCAACAAGTTCACCGCTCATGACGAAAGGTCCAACTGAATCCAAATGATGATAGTCCTAAACACAAGTATAAATGGATGGTTTCTATTGGTCATACAACTACAATTCACATGTGGGTTTATGAGAGTGTAGACAAAGGCTACCGCTGGTGAAGGATTACGCATAACTAGGTCCTCCCACTCAAGGGTTCGAGCGACCAAGTGAGCGTACCTTTTTTATACGCTAAGGTACGTGCCAACGAGTGATGATACATATGACTGAATGTCAAATGAATTTCTTATTGAAGATTCCCCAGAGGAATGGTGGAGTGGACTCTCTTAAATACCCAAACCTCTTAGGCTCTTATCGCCTTGGTGACAAGAATAAACAATAGGCCCTCCAAATTAGTCCATCACTGTAAGCTTCGAGTAAATGATTATCTAGGTGCCTTCACAGCTTTTCCTTTCAGCCATAGAAAGGTAGTGAATGAGGGAAGACACCAAACCATTACCTAGCTCTAATAATGTCTTTGATTAAACCCCTTCAACCCACTGTAGACACGGTTAACTAAAGCATAAATCACAAACATTACAAGACATTATTTCGGGGCCGATTCTCTATCCCCAGTGGAGTCGCCAGACTGTAGGACACAGAAATGGCGACACTGTTCCAGGCTCGCGGCCCGGTCAAGAGTACGGAGTAGCCCGCGGAGGACTAAACCGGAGAAATAAAATGGAGTCGCCACCCAGTGTGAACTGGGAAATGATTTAAGGCCGCACTCACCCCTCACAAGGGAAGACCTCAAACCGTTGGGTTCGAAATGGTCCCTTACTTATGCCACTTGTAATTAGCAGATTTATGTGATAATATAACCAAGTCTACACAACATACATACGTAAGAATAACCTACATCTAAGTTTGCATTCAACCTATATCTAAGTTTGCATATAACCTATATCTAAGTTTTTATACAACCTATATCTAAGTTTACATGCATAAAAGTAAATCGAAATAACGGCAAACACACAATCTCATGAACACATTAAATAAACGCGGAAATATAAATAAATAATTGTTTAACCATGAACATTGGAGAGATATCATTAAATGCCTAATGCGAAAGAAACAACTAAATCATGCATAAAAATAACATGTTATTTCTAATAAACAATGGATAAACACAAGATTAGATGAAATGAAATATGTGCGTTTCTCAAGTAGTACGTGGAATTGTATCCCAAGTTCAGACCGCACTACCGTCTATTCGGATTCGGCTACGGAATTTATGTCTGGGTTTCCATCCGATATACCACGAGAGATAGCACAAAATCATTCATCCCACAACAATAACATACATGAACCAACAATGCGCATGCGAAGAAGTACTAATAAATAATTAAAAAGATGAACGAGAATAAATAAAAGGGTGCCCTCAGGTCTAATAAACAATGGATAAACACAACCTCCTATCACACTTGCATAAGTATCCAATACTTAAATACATGAAAATTATGCCGTTATGCTCCCACAACGCGCACAAGTGTAATACTAGTCTATTCCGCATTATCGATGTCCAATCTCGATAATACTACGACTAGGAATATTTAATGATTAAACCTTCGTGGATTGATACTGTCTCATATCATCTCAATCCGGAACTAATCATATGGACCTTCTATCATTTATACATCTTGGTAATCTAATTACAAATGATAGAAGAGCAATTTCCTTTGTCACATAGTTAATTTGTACAACAACACCATGATCTGTACAAATAGTGATGCTATGGGCCATAACTGTCCAATAGATACTGTCTCATATGATCACAATCCGGAACTAATCATATGGACCTTTTATCATTTATACATCCTTGTAATCTAATTACAAATGATAAAAGAGCAATTTCCTTTGTCACATAGTTAATTTGTACAACAACACCATGATCTGTACAAATAGTGATGCTATGGGTCATAACTGTCCAACAATTATCCTAAACCAAACTTGGCCCAACCAAGCCAATTAAGCCCAAATACAACATTTTAAAGCCCAATTCCAAATTTAGCCCAACTAATTAAATTCCAATATTCCCAATATCACAATTTAATTAATTAAAGTATATAGCCATAATTAATTATTCAAATTAACATTTCCAAAACACCAATTTACATAATTAATCATGCTTTATTATATTCAATTCATGTCCAACACAATTGAAACAAAATCAACTCATTACATGCTTCTTTATTCACGGCAATATAGGGATTTTATGTCTGATTTCAATTTCAATCCAATTAAATCATAAATCAATATATCCCATGTCTTTTAAACTCATCCAATGATTCAAGAAACAAAAATCACCATGACTTTAGGGCATATAAGTATTCGGCCAAGCCAAATTTTTGGAGAAAAAATAATCCAATTCAATTTTCATCAAATTGATCATGCATAACTCTAAGTTATCATCATTCAAGCATACTCAAACAATCAATTTTATCAAATCATGCTCAAATCAATTTTACCCAAATTTTACCCTAATTCCATTTCATGCTTAATAACCGCTATGATACCATTGTTGGGTTTTCAAGGTCAAGCCAAGATCAAATAAGCAAATGAAATGTGCGAATACAACAAAGTAAAGTAGCGGAAATACTCACTTTGATCGGTTGGATGTTGGCAGAGAGTTCAAAAATCGCCTTTGAGAAGTTGCTCCAAGCTTTTCCTCCGTGATGTATTCGGCCAAGGTTCCCTTGTGATGATCTTCAAGCTCCAAGCTTTGTGAATGATTCCATGCTCATGAATGGGTTTCCCTATCACCTTTGAATGACTCCTTGATGTGCTAGCATCTTTGATTTTGATGCAAAATCAAGAAGAAATAAGCCCTAGGCTCACGGTAACAATGAGAGAAAAAAAAGGGAGGCCATTCGGCCATGAGAAGAAAAAGAGAGAGAAGTGTGTTTTGTGTGTTTGGTATTTTGTTTTCTAAAAACATATACCAAAAGTCCTTACAAAATTTGGTAAAAGCTTTTCCAAAAAGCAAAAAACCAAATTTTGAGGCAAAATGGCATTAATTGCCCACAACCACCACCATCATGAATAGTGACTGGTTTTCAATCACCAAAAGGTGACTTGACATCCATCATTAAAGTGACAGGTGATGTGACAAGCGATGTGACTTATGGCCACACTTGATTCAAAATCGGCGTGGCCTCGCCAACACATTCCGGGCTCGGGTTCGTTAATTCATAATTAACAAATTTTCCGTTGCGACGTAATTAAATCAAATTTAATTAAATAATTATGCCTAACAAAATTACTATTCACGTCGCTAGCGAATTAATTCTAAATTAACTTGTTTGCCCGAATTAAAATCCAATTTTAATTCCGCGTCGAAATCTAATTTCGTTTAATATATCAAATATATTATTTTATCGATTAATTCTGAATTAATCATTCTCTCTCTTTAAAATAGTATTTTATCCCAGATAAAATATCTCCGCAATTAATCCAAGATTAATTTTCTCTCTCTTATAATTAATCCCAGATTAATTATGTCCGAGTCATACGTCATCGGTGAATCTTTGGGAAGCGACCCAAGAGATCCTTGGATATGTTGGCAGTAAATTCGGTCGGTCAGACTATCCGAACACGTACGTACCTAGTACTACGTTTTTACCGATTTACAAGACATGGTTGGCTTCTAGCAAAGCACCGTGCCTACCCAATTCTCCAGAAATATTCTTAAAGGAATATGTAATCTATATTAGGCGTAGTATACATAGTATTGCGTATTTCGATCCAGTATCGGATGTCACATGCAAGGCTTTAGGCTGAAATTGTGTCTGCCCCGTAGGAAGCATATGTCGGATCTCTGGTAACTAGTCTCTATAATCGGATAAGCATGACCTAGTCATATTATCCTGATAACTGCAGCATACAAGAGTACCAGTTCCTTATCCTACGTGACCATTGTCTCCATATGACTGAAGTGATACTTCCATCTTGACATCACACCCAATACACTACGATTCTTAATATACCCAGAAGAGGGGTACACAGAACCTGTTAAAGCCCTGGACGACCAAAACCAAAGTATATTGATTGTCGCAAGTATTAGCGATACAAGTCTCAGGTTAAGACCAAATACACCTACCCTGATTCGTTTCCATAGACACATAGTCATACTACCAATGGAATTCGAGGGGTTATCCAGAGCGAAGCTGTTTCCGTACCACCGGTAAACAAAACCTCCTATCACACTTGCATAAGTATCCAATACTTAAATATCGAGAACTATGCCGTATGTGATGAGTGGTAAATCTATCACTATTTCCCACTCATTTAACCTAATATTTTGTATAGTTACTTGAGTTTTGTGAATATTTTGATGTGTTTTGTGTTATTTTGTAGTAGATAAATAAAGTTTCAAGACATTCTGGAGGAGAATTGGAGCAAAAAAGGAAAAACTGGACAAAAAGGGCAAAATCGTCATTTCAGCGTCGCGACGCTGAAGCATTTCGCGTCGCGACGCCCAGAATGCGCCGGATTTGCTAAAGTACACCGTGGACACGTGGACCAATCAGAAAATTTGCTAACATGCGCCGCCTGCTAAAATGTGCCGATCAGGCTATCTTGCACCGTGACACGTGTCGCCTTCTCAACAGACTTGCTAAAGTACGCCGGTGCCACGTGTCGCGATCTAACGGTGCCGACAATCGCCCTCCACACGTCAGCGTGACGTAAGCAATGACGTCATGAACATTGCCACGTCATCGGATAAGGATCTGATCTCTTAGCCGCCTCGCCACGTGTCAAGCCGTCATTATGCCACGATTCACTGTAGCTGGCGTCGCGACGCTGAACTGTAGCTGGCGTCACGACGTGGACCCTTATCCGCGCCTATAAATAGAGCTCGAAATTTCAGATTTCAGTGTACCTCTCCCTCCCACTTCTTTGATGTAATTAGGGAGTTCTTCTCTCTCTAAGTTTCGTTTTAATTTTTAGTTTTTAGTTTTGTAATAATTTTAATTACGTTTTGTAATAATAGTAATTTACTTTCTTTACTTTTACAGTTTTTACTATTCACATGAGGAGGTAACTTCCCCAGCTAGGGTGAAAGGTAATTCTTTTACTATTGCTATTTAGATTAATCTCCCTTAAAAATAATATATTCACTATTTAAAACTTGACTAATAAAGGATACCGCTATATTGGTCGGTTGGTAATTAATTTTAATCTGGTTTAAACCTGACTAATCAAGGATACCGCCAGATTGGTCGGTTGGTAATTTAATTTTGGTTCCGCCTTTATGGCTGGTTTATTTTGGTTCCGCCTTAATGGCTGGTTGGACTTAATTTGACTTAATCAGGATACCGCCAGATTGGTCGTTGGTAATATTATCACAAGTTTATATATTATTTTATGGGAGATATCTAAATTAGTAGTAGTAGAAGTAATTCCTTTTACCTTAGCATTTATTTTATTGTATTTACCTTTCAGTATTTACCAACTGCAATTACTTTTCCGCACTGTTACTTATGGCTTTTTTTTAAGTTTTCATTAGCCCTAGCTATGTGTCATAACTAAGTTAGTTATCTAGGGTTGTGATGAATTTCAATATCACGGGTTTATAAGGGGTTAGATTATAATTTGGGTAATATAAAGATTTATTTATTGAGTCTTAATCTTAATGCCTTTTTATTAATTGGCCACTAATAAAATTGATAAGGTAAACTTAAAATGAACTAGACATAGGGATTTTAGGTTTAAGACCTTAGATTCAATAGCCCACGATCTTCCTTGAGGATAGATAACCCTTTAATAGATTTCCTTACAGGATAGGAATATACCTGTCGGCGGGGGGGTAGCCATAATTGGAACTTAATCTTAATGAATCTAGGTAATTTGGTTGACATAGACATATGGTTCAATTGGATTATACTAGGTATTTGTAATTGACCATCGGAAGAGGCTTTTACATAAATTAGTGTTCCAGGTTAATAAATCAATATTTTACCCAACTATAAGATAACCACTTCATCTTTAAATAATATTGGAATAAATCACAACCCTAGATAGTTTTTAATATTAAATTTTTAAAATCTACTTTCGAACAATTTTATTTACTTGTCTTTAAATTTAGAATCGTCGCCATTTCAAATCAATTAAACAACCTGTTAGATACTAGTAATCATTTGGCCCCAAAATTGAAAACAAAAGGTTTTAAGTCCTCGTGGGATCGATACTTTTTATACTACTTGAACGATACGTACGCTTGCGTTATACGTGTGTGTTTACGCCGGTCAAGTTTTTGGCGCCGTTGCCGGGGACTTATTTATCTTTTACTATTAGTTTAGGGGTTAGATACTTTTACTTGTATCTAATTTCTTTTTACTTATTGTTATTGTTTTCTTGTGTTTCAGGTTCTCAGAAACTTCATGAGACGAACCAGAAGCTTTGAACTCCGACCGCTTGACCCGGAAATTGAAAGAACTATCAGACAGTTGAGAAGGGAAAGGCGAGAAGCCCAAGAAGCTTTAGTCAACATGGAACCTGAACCTTTAGAGGTTGCACCACCAATTCCCATTCGAGACAGAACCATTCCGGTGGTTGATAGACTCATTTCATGTATTGTACTTCCTCCATTACTAGCAAATGCAGGAGACATCAAAACTTGCATTCAGATGATTCAGCAGTCAGTTCAGTTTGGAGGAAATCCAACTGAAGATCCTAATGCCCACATCAGCAACTTCCTAGAAGTTTGCGGCACTTTCAATTACAACCGAGAAGCTGAAGAAGCAATGAGATTGCGTGTTTTCCTATACTCCTTGAAGGACAGAGCTAAAGCTTGGCTACATTCATTACCAGCAGGTTCTATCACAACATGGAACACTTTAGCCACCAAATTTCTTGCAAAATACTTTCCACTAGCCAGAACTGGAAAGCTGAGGAATGACATCACATCCTTTGGGCAACAAGACTCAGAAACTCTCTACGAAGCTTGGGAAATGTACAAAGATTTACTCCGGAAATGTCCACACCATGAGATTCCAAATGGCTTCAAGTCCAAACATTCTATAATGGACTTTCTGGAATAATGAGAACCACAATCGATGCTGCTGCTGGAGGAGCTTTAATGGCAAAAGGAGAAGATCAAGCCTGGGAACTAATCAAGAAGAAATGGCCAACAACAATTCCTTGTGGCCAACAGAAAGGAGCATGATCAAAAATTGCAGGAATTTATGAAAGTGGAGCCAATACAGCAGTCAACACCAAGCTAGATCAAATATGCAAATTCATGGAGACTCTTACCACTGGATCCACAAGTTCACCATATGGAGGAATACCAGTCGAACCAAACCAACTTGAAGAAACGGTGAATTTTGTCAACAATTTCAACAGGCAGGGGAACAATCCATATTCCAACACCTACAACCCAGGGTGGAGGAATCATCCTAATTTTTCATGGAGCAACAATTCAGGCCAACAGCGGAACTATCCACCACCTGGATTTCAGCAACAGAACAAAGGCCAGGAACAGGCAAATGAACCAGGATTAGCAGAAGTGCTGGCTCAGTTAAAAAAGTACGATGCTATCTTTCAGAGCCAATCAGCTTCCATCAAAGCACTGGAGAATTAAATCGGACAACTGGCCAATGCTCAGAGTTACAGACCGCCAGGTAATCTTCCCAGCAACACAGAACCAAATCCAAGGAACCGAGGGAAGGAGCAATGTCAAGCCATTACCTTAAAAAGCGGTACTGAAATCAACAAAGATGTTGGAATCCAGATGTCCCAAGAAGAAGTTCCAAAAGAAACTGAGAAACAGATAAAAAAAAAAGAAGCAAAGGAAAAAGAAAAAGAACAGATCACTCCACCATATTTTCCTCAGCGTCTTCAGAAAAACAAACTGGACAAACAGTTTGCTCGTTTCTTGGAGATTTTCAAAAAGCTGCACATTAACATACCATTTGCAGAAGCCTTGGAACAAATGCCCAGCTATGTAAAATTCATGAAAGACATTCTTTCACGAAAACGGAGATTGGGAGATTACGAGACAGTAGCTTTGACAAAGAATGCAGCGCCATCATTCAGAGGAAGCTTCCCCCGAAGTTGAAAGATCCTGGCAGTTTCACAGTTCCATGCACCATTGGAGAACATTACATCGGTAAGGCTTTATGTGATTTAGGTGCCAGTGTTAATTTAATGCCTTTTTCTATTTACAGGAAACTGCAAATTGGAGAAGCAATGCCTACCTCGGTATCTTTGCAACTTGCTGATCGAACGCTCGCATTTCCGAGAGGAGTCGTTGAAATGATGTGCTGGTCAAAGTTGACAAACTCATCTTCCAGCAGACTTCATCATCCTTGACATGGAAGAAGACAAAGAAATACCTATCATTCTTGGGAGACCATTTTTGGCTACAGGTAAAACTGTGATTGATGTGCAAAAAGGAGAACTAACCATGAAAGTGCAGGACCAAGAAGTGACCTTTAATGTTTTCAAAGCTATGAAATTCCCGAGCAATGAAAAGGAAGAAGAAGAATGCTTCAGAGTTGATGTTATTGATAGTATCATTCAGAATACTGAGCCAAATCCCACGGATACACTTGAAGCTTGCATCACCAATATGACTGACAGCGAGCTAGATGCTGAAATCCTGGAATGTATCAACTACCTTGACAAACCATTCCGATTTAAAGCAACACCACCAGTTGAAAGCTTGGAACTGCCAAAGAAAGATCGAATCAAGCCTTCGATTGAAGAACCACCACAGCTGGAGCTGAAGTCACTTCCGAACCATCTCAGGTATGCATTTCTTGGAAACTCTTCTGAACTACCTGTTATTATTTCTTCTTCTCTAACATTGGATCAAGAAGAAAAGCTACTAAGAGTATTACGAGAGCACAAAAAAGCCATTGGCTGGACTATAGCAGACATTCAAGGCATTAGTCCATCATTTTGCATGCATAAGATTCTGATGAATGATGAATACAAACCCACAGTGGAGCATCAACGGAGACTCAATCCAATAATGAAGGAAGTTGTGAAGAAAGAAATCATCAAATGGTTGGATGCTGGCATCATTTACCCCATCTCAGATAGCACTTGGGTAAGTCCTATGCAGTGTGTACCAAAGAAAGGAGGAATTACTGTGGTCACCAATGAAAAGAACGAGCTGATCCCAACAAGAACGGTGACTGGATGGAGAGTATGCATGGACTACAGGAAACTTAACAAAGCCACGAGGAAATGACCATTTTCCGCTACCATTTATTGACCAGATGTTAGACAGGCTGGCAGGACATGAGTTCTATTGCTTTCTGGACGGATATTCAGGGTACAATCAGATTTCCATCGCACCAGAAGACCAGGAGAAAACTACCTTTACATGTCCCTATGGTACTTTTGCTTTCCGCAGGATGCCATTTGGATTATGTAATGCTCCTGCTACATTTCAGCGTTGCATGATGGCCATCTTCTCAGACATGCTGGAGCAGAGTATGGAGGTTTTTATGGATGATTTTTCTGTGTTTGGAGATTCTTTTGACCATTGTTTGCAAAATTTGGAACATGTATTACAAAGGTGCGAAGATACAAACCTGGTACTCAACTGGGAGAAATGCCACTTCATGGTGCAAGAAGGCATTGTTCTTGGACACCGGATCTCACAAAAGGGAATCGAGGTAGACAAAGCAAAGATCGAGACAATTGAGAAACTACCTCCACCAACATCTGTCAAAGGGATTCGAGTTTTCTTGGACATGCAGGTTTTTACAGGAGATTTATCAAAGACTTTTCCAAGATTGCCAAACCTCTTTGCAATCTTCTGGAAAAGGATGTGCCTTTCAACTTCACCAAAGAATGCCAGAAGCTTTCGAGATCTTAAAACAGAAGCTGATTTCTGCCCCCATCATAGTAGCACCAGACTGGACCCTTCCATTCGAGGTAATGTGTGATGCTAGTGAGTGATTTTGCTGTAGGTGCAGTTCTGGGACAACGCAAAGCAAAGATTTTCCACACCATTTACTACTCCAGCAGAACTCTGAATGAAGCTCAACTCAACTACACAACCACTGAAAAGGAGTTGCTCGCAGTTGTGTACGCTTTTGACAAATTCGCTCCTATCTGTTGGGTCCCAAAGTGGTGGTCTACACAGATCATTCAGCAATCAAATATCTGATCACAAAGAAAGATGCCAAACCCAGATTGATCCGTTGGATACTTCTTTACAAGAATTCGACGTGGAGATTCGAGACAGGAAAGGAACAGAAAACCAGGTGGCAGATCATCTATCGAGGCTCGAGAATGGAGAGAGAAACAGCTGGCAAAGAATTATCAATCAAAGAAACTTTTCCAGATGAACAGCTGTTTGCCATGAAACAACAGGAAGTCCCTTGGTATGCTGACTATGTCAACTACATTGTGTCAGGAAAATGGCCGTTGGAATGGACAACTCAGCAACGGAAGAAGTTCTTCAAAGAAGTCAAGCACTATGTCTGGGAACCGTACCTGTTTAAACGGTGTGTGATCAATATTGAGACGGTGTTTCACAGGAGGAGGTCAACAGTGTTTTGCAACACTGTCATTCATCACCATACGGCGGACACTTCAGCGGAAACAAAACTGCAGCCAAAGTCCTTCAATCAGGTTTGTTCTGGCCCACACTTTTTAAAGATGCTTATCTTTTGCTTTTCAATGTGACAGGTGCCAGAGACGGGGAATATTTCCAGAGGAGAAACGAAGGACCGTTGCAAAACATTCTGGAAGTGGAGATATTCGATGTATGGGGTATTGATTTCATGGGACCCTTTGTTCCATCATTTGGAAACCTGTACATCCTGGTTGCTGTAGACTACGTCTCCAAATGGGTTGAAGCAATTGCACTACCATCCAATGATTCAAAGTGGTGATCAAATTCCTGAAAAAGAACATTTTCACTCGATTCGGAACACCTCGGGCAATTATCAGCGATGGTGGCTCTCATTTCTGCAACAAATACTTCGATGCACTCCTATCCAAATACGGAGTTACTCACAAAGTTGCCACTGCTTACCATCCACAGTCAAATGGACAGGTTGAGGTTTCAAACAGGGAGATCAAGAGAATCCTAGAAAGAACCGTTGGATCAACAAGGAGGGACTGGTCTACAAAACTAGATGATGCATTATGGGCCTACCGAACAGCTTACAAGACACCCATTGGTATGTCCCCATATCGATTGGTGTTTGGGAAAGCATGCCATCTGCCAGTTGAGCTTGAACACAAGGCGTACTGGGCACTGAAGAAGTTGAATCTTGACTCACAAGCTGCAGGAGAGAAAAGACTTCACCAACTCAATGAATTGGAGGAATTTCGCCTACAGGCTTATGACAATGCCAAATTATACAAGGAAAAGACCAAAAAATGGCATGACCGAAAAATAGTGCACAGACAGTTGGAACCAAGGCAGCAGGTGTTGTTGTACAACTCGAGATTGAAACTTTTCCCTGGAAAGTTGAAATCTAGGTGGTCCGGACCATTTGTGATCACTCAGGTTTTACCATATGGAGCATTGAGTTACTGGATCCCAATACCAACAACACATTCAAAGTTAACAGTCAGCGTGTCAAGCACTACTGGGGAGAATCATTTGAGCGACAAAAAGAAAGTGTCACACTTTCAGATCCAGCATAAACGTTCGAGCAGTCACGTCTAGCTGACGACTTTAAACTTAGCGCTCGCAGGGAGGCAACCCATGCAATTTTTGTATATATTGTGATTTGGTTGTGATTTAATTTTGTGTGTTTAGTTTTTGCAGATTAAGTCATTTCAAGATGGAAGAAGCTCTCGCAAATCTTCACAAGCAATTTCCTTCTCTCCCTCAAAAATCTCTGATGAAAGTCTACAAAGCACGCTTGGAACGGATGAGGTTACTGATGATCTATGGTGTTCCCAATGACATTCGTTGGGTAATTGAAGCACGAGTCCGATTGGCAGGTGAGTCTTCTGACTCTTTTATTTCACATCTGCCTGGTTTTGGAAGAAACACCTATGCAAAGAAATGAAGATCTAAACAAATGGGTGTTTGTTACAAATGTGCACGTTGGAATTGCAATACTCGTTGTCGTTATTTAGGAATGGTGTCTGTTAATCGCAAAGACAAAATTAAATTCATTAGGGATGGCTTGAGTAAGGAGTCTTTAGATGATATATCTTCGACTCTTGAGACGCATCCCAGTGGATATGTTCACATAGACTTTCGCAGATTACATACACAATTTCAAAAAGAAAGACAACAGTTAAGTCTTGGGAATCTGACTCAAAAAGACCCTGTTTGCCAATTTATAAGAAAATTGGATGGGAAGCTTGTCCCTGACGCATAGACGTAATCAAGCATGTAAATTCTTGTACATATTATATCTCTTGTCTTTTCCTAATAATTGTGATTTGTTTTGTTTTTCTTTTATTTCCTCCGACAGGATCCAGATCTTGTTGACTATCACGATCTATTTTACTATTTTGCTACTAATCGTCCTTTGGAAGATACTTGTGCTATTTTTACTCACCTTTTCAGGTATTATAAATTCAACTCATCATTGCACTTTTGAAGACATCCAGAGTAAAAAAAATGGAAGCCACTTCAAGAAGACGAGTTGAAAACATTTGTGTGTTTTGCGGTAGTATTGTTGGTACTAAACCACAATACATAGAAGCAGCACAGGAATTGGGTCGAGTCTTAGCTGCAAGGAATATGCACTTAATATATGGCGGAGGCAATCTTGGACTAATGGGGATCGTTTCAAAGGCCGCACAGGAAGGAGGCAGTCACGTTTTGGGAATCATCCCAAAACCCTTGGCAGAGGCAAATCTTATTGAACCATCAAACGGAGAGGAATTAATCGTGCCAGGTATGTCTAAACGACTGGTGGAAATGATTAACCGTGCTGATGCTTTTATTGCTTTGCCAGGTGGCTTGGGCACATTGGAGGAAATTTTTATTGTACTATCTTGGGCGAACCTGAACATACACCAGAAACCAATTGGGTTGTACAACGTTGATGGGTTTTATGATTTTCTTTGTGTGTTTCTTGATGATGCTCGAGAGAAATGGGTTCGTGTCAAAACCTTTAAAAAAACTCCTATTTACTGCCAGAACTGCTCCAGATCTAATTGACCAACTCATAGCCTATGAACCAAAAGTTGACCCTATCATTTCAAAGATAAATTGGTCCGAGGACGATCGTGGTAAGAGGCGTCGAATTAATCTGGATCTTAACCTTTAATTTCCTGTAAAATTTCAGCAACCAGGTATTACCTTCTAAACTTTTCTTCTACTTTTTAAGACATTGGGGACAATGTCTCATTTAGGTTTGGGGGAGGGAATTAGTTGATTAGTACCTTGTTTTTAGTTTGTATGTTGTTTTTATTTTTAGTCCAAAATTTTTTTAAAATACAAAAACAATTGAAAATTTTTCAAAAATTACAAAAATATTTTGTGTTTTTTTTTTACTAAAAAGGTGAAATTGGTAAGAGATAGCCGAGTAAGGAATTTCCACTCCTGAGACGTATCTCAAACCATTTATTTCAGAACAAGTTAATTTTTGTTTATTTCCTTTTGAATTATTTAATTTGTAATTCTCCATAATACTGACTAAAATGAATCTTCATATGCTCAGTTGGTAGGTATTATCACTAGCATAGTAAACATACCGACATGAGCTGTAATTGAAAAGTTTGTAATATTCAGTGCTCTAGTTTAATTGGAGGAAGCATCTCAAAAGTGATGGAGTAAAAAAAAAAAAAAAAAAATGTCTGAGATCCGAGTTATTAAGTCTGTAAGGGTGTTTTAACACCTAGTGCCCTAAAACCAACTGGTTTGGGAGTCACTGGCCCAAAGCTCGCTACATGGATCAAAGATGCTGCAAAAATATATATATCTGAAGTCTGAGTAATTAAGTCCGTAGGGGTGTTTTAACACCTGGTGCCCTAAAGCCAACTGGTTTGGGAGCCACCGACCTAAAGCTCGCTACATAGACGGAAGATATTGTATATAAATAAAAAAATAGAGAAAAATCAAAGAAAAAATCAGAAAAATCAAAAAAATTATTCCATTGCTACAAAAAGGTGTGTAATCTGATAAAACTTTAGGACAAAAATATTACTCTCTATCAACTGCACTTATGACTGTTGTGGGCAAAAATGAGTTGTTTAATATTTTTTTGGTGTGTATATGGAGAATGGTAAAAATAATCGGAGAATTTACTTATTAGGTAATTTAGAAAGAAAGAAAACAACTAGTAACTTGGAGTAGAAGTTTCACCTGATTAGTCACTAACTTCTTTATTCTCTTTTCGATTGTCTTTTTACTTTTGTGTGCATTAGTTTTATTACCTTTTTACTTTGTTCAATGTTTGTGGGTATCATTGCTGTAAACCCTCACGAGACTACAACTCGTCCACTAGGGACACCTAGGGGTTTAAAGGTTGTTGCATACGCTAAATGCAACCGTGATCCCTACGAAAGTGGCTTAGTTAAATTTTTTTATGTTATTTTATTTTATGTTTTGCTCGAGGACTAGCAAAATGTTAGGTTTGGGGGTGTGATGAGTGGTAAATCTATCACTATTTCCCACTCATTTAACCTAATATTTTGTATAGTTACTTGAGTTTTGTGAATATTTTGATGTGTTTTGTGTTATTTTGTAGATAAATAAGTTTCAGGACATTCTGGAGGAGAATTGGAGCAAAACAGGAAAAAAACTGGACAAAAAGGGCAAAATCGTCATTTCAGCGTCGCGACGCTGAAGCATTTCGCGTCGCGACGCCCAGAATGCGCCAGATTGCTAAAGTAAGACGTGGACACGTGGACCAATCAGAAATTTGCTAACATGTGCCGCCTGCTGAAAATGCGCCGATCATGCTATCTTGCACCGTGACACGTGTCGCCTTCTAAACGGACTTGCTAATGTGCGCGGTGTTGCCACGTGTCGCGATCTAACGGTGCCGACAATCGCCCTCCACACGTCAGCGTGACGTAAGCAATGAGTCATGAACAGTGCTACGTCATGGATAAGGATCTGATCTCTTAGCCGCCTCGCCACGTGTCAAGCCGTCATTATGCCACGATTCACTGTAGCTGGCGTGGCGACGCTGAACTATAGCTGGCGTCGCGACGCTGGACCCTTATCCGCGCCTATAAATAGAGCTCGAAATTTCAGATTTCAGTGTACCTCTCCCTCCCACTTCTTTGATGTAATTAGGGAGTTCTTCTCTCTCTAAGTTTCGTTTTAATTTTTAGTTTTTAGTTTTGTAATAATTTTAATTACGTTTTGTAATAATAGTAATTTACTTTCTTACTTTTTACAGTTTTTACTATTCACATGAGGAGGTAACTTCCCCAGCTAGGGTGAAAGGTAATTCTTTTACTATTGCTATTTAGATTAATCTCCCTTAAAAATAATATATTCACTATTTAAAACTTGACTAATAAAGGATACCGCTATATTGGTCGGTTGGTAATTTAATTTTAATCTGGTTTAAACCTGACTAATCAAGGATACCGCCAGATTGGTCGGTTGGTAATTTAATTTTGGTTCCGCCTTAATGGCTGGTTGGACTTAATTTGACTTAATCAGGATACCGCCAGATTGGTCGGTTGGTAATATTATCACAAGTTTATATATTATTTTATGGGAGATATCTAAATTAGTAGTAGTAAAAGTAATTCCTTTTACCTTAGTATTTATTTTATTGTAATTTACCTTTCAGTATTTACCAACTACAATTACTTTTCAGCACTGTTACTTATGGCTTTTACTTTTAAGTTTTCATTAGCTCTAGCTATGTGTCATAACTAAGTTAGTTATCTAGGGTTGTGATGAATTTCAATATCACGGGTTTATAAGGGGTTAGATTATAATTTGGGTAATATAAAGATTTATTTATTGAGTCTTAATCTTAATGCCTTTTTATTAATTGGCCACTAATAAAATTGATAAGGTAAACTTAAAATGAACTAGACATAGGAATTTTAGGTTTAAGACCTTAGATTCAATAGCCCACGATCTTCCTTGGGGATAGATAACCCTTTAATAGATTTCCTTACAGGATAGGAATATACCTGTCGGGCGGGGGTAGCCATAATTGGAACTTAATCTTAATGAATCTAGGTAATTTGGTTGACATAGACATATGGTTCAATTGGATTATACTAGGTATTTGTAATTGACCATCGGAAGAGGCTTTTGCATAAAGTAGTGTTCCAGGTTAATAAATCAATATATTACCCAACTATAAGATAACCACTTCATCTTTAAATAATATTGGAATAAATCACAACCCTAGATAGTTTTTAATATTAAATTTTCTTAAAATCTACTTTCGAACAATTTTATTTACTTGTCTTTAAATTTAGAATCGTCGCCATTTCAAATCAATTAAACAACTTGTTAGATACTGGTAATCATTTGGCCCCATAAATTGATAACAAAAGGTTTTAAGTCCTCGTGGGATCGATACTTTTTATACTACTTGAACGATACGTACGCTTGTGTTATACGTGTGTGTTACGCCGGTCATATGCTCCCACAACGCGCACAAGTGCAATACTAGTCTATTCCGCATTATCGATGTCCAATCTCGATAATACTACGACTAGGGATATTTTAATGATTAAACCTTAGTGGATTAATATTGTCTCATATCTTATTAATCTGGAACTAACCATATGGACTTTTATCATTTATATATCCCGGTAATCCAATTATAAATGATAAAAGAGCAATTTCCTTTGTCACATAGTTAATTTGTACAACAATACCATGTTCTGTACAAATAGTGATGTTATGGGTCATAATTGTCCAACAATCTCCCACTTGGCCTATAGCCAATCACTCAAGTGTTCTACACTTGAACTATGTACGGTTCGCTCAAACTTCTGCTGAGAAACAGCTTTCATCAGCGGATTTGCAAAGTTATCATCTGATGCGATTTATTCGATCATCACATCGCCACGATGTATGATCCGAACGAATTAGATGAATAGTTAAAGTATATACTTGGATCGTTGATGAGACCATTAATTCTTTAGCCTGTGCTGTAGACTAGCTCAGCTGCTAACAAAACTACTCCTAATCCAATTAGGATTATATAGATCCAAATTGCTTCTATTGCTGCCTCAGCTGCAGAAATATTATTCTTTTGTTGTCTATTCGGCAACAATATCTTGCTTGGAAGATTTCCAGCTCACTGTTCCGTTATTCAAACTATATAGTACATTTATTACGACTTATAGTCATTTTTGTCGGTTAGGAAACTTGCAACGGTTAACCCAGTCACTTCAAGTTCTCCTTCTCCATAACTTAAGAAAGCATTCTTAGTTCATCTAAGTTACTTAAGGATGTTCTTAACATCAATCCAGTGACTATCACTTGGATTGGCCTGATTGTGACTCCATATGCTCAAAGCATATGAGACACCAGGTCACGTATATTTATTTCAATGTACGAGTTCTCGGAGAGTGTTAAAATCTTTTAGATCTATCCCAGTAGATCTTTATTCCTATAATAAAGGTTGTTTCTCCTAAGTAGTCTACAGAGAATTTTTCATGAAAGCCAAGCTTTCACTGATTGTATTATGGGAATGTCATTTCCAAGAAATGATATATCATCATTATTTAGGACAATCACTGTCAGTGTGCTCCCACTAACCTCCTTATATACACAAGAATCATTTTCGTTTTGAATTAAATCATATACCATTATGATTACATCAAAACGCTGGTTCCAAGAACGCAATGCTTGCTTCAATCCATAAATGGATCAAATTTAACTTGTAAACCTTGTTTGCATGTTTTGGTACGAAAAAACTGTCAGGATGTTGTAAACATCCTCCAAAAGGTTTCCGTTTAAGGAAAGCGGTTTTGACGTCCAGCTGCCACATTTCATAAATGAAACATGCATCATTAGCAAGCATTTTCCAAATGGATTTTAATCATGGCAACGAGTAAAAGGTTTCTTCATAATCGATACAATGTTGATAACGATACATTTTTGCTACAAGCCTAACTTTGTATGTTTGTATTTTTCCATCCATGTATGTTTTCCTTGAAGACTTATATAGTACCAATAGGCACAATGCCTTCCGGTATATCAACTAGTGTCCAAACTTAGTTGGTATACATGGAATCCATTTCGGACATCATGGCACTTTGCCATAATAGGGATTTGATACCTTGTATCACTTCCCCATACGTAGTCGGTTCGTGTTCCTCAATAAGATTGACATCTTTACGAGGTGAGATCAGAAACCCATACCTCCCAGGTTGTTTTCTGACTCTCTCCGACTTTCACGGTTCTTGTGTATTCGAAGATTGTGGTACAGTTTCATCCTTGATGAACTATTTGTTTTCCTTTAAGGAATCGGTGCCTTAAACAGTACTACTCCGATTTTCATCGAGTTTTACTTTCCTCCCACTTACCACTATATTCCTCTTAGGAAAACCGCATGGCGAACAACAATTACATTGTTCTCTTGTGAGTTGTATAAGTACTATACTTTGGTTACCCTATGATAACCTACAATCTAGGCACTTATCCGATTTGGATTCTAGTTTGGTATCATCCAAACATATACCTAGCATTCCCAAATCTTCAGAAATGAGAAAACCCTGTTTCTTTCCTGTTCATATCTAATATGAAGTCTGTCAAACAGATTTTCATGGAACCTTATTCAAAATAAGTATTGCACTGTTTAATGCGTATCCCTAGAAGGAAAATGGTAGCTCAGAGCGACTCATGATTACCCTTACTATGTCCAACAAGGTTCGGTTTCTCAGTTCGGACACACCTTCAAATTGAAGTGTTCCGAGAGGAGTCCACTATGAAAGAATACTATACTCTTTCAAATAGTCGAGAAACTTATTGCTTATGTATTTTCCACCATGGTCTAACAGTGACGGTTTAATACTTTAGCCGGTATGTCTGTCTACTTCGTGTCGAAACTCTTTGAATTTATCAAAAGTTTCTGATTCGTGTTTCAAAAGAAACACATAACCATAACGCGATACCACATCCGTAAAGGTTACGAAGTATTCATTTCCACCTCTAGCCTAGCTATACATGGGCCCTATGAACGAGGGCTAACAGATCGGTGGCACTTGTACTTTTACCAAGTAAAAGATGTTTTAGGTACTTTGCCTAATAAACTAGATTCGTAGAGATCATTTGATTAGAATCAAATATGTCCTAGTACCCACTCTTCGAAAGTGTGGATATACGAGTCTTGTTTAATGTGTCCTGGACAATAATGCCACAAAAAAGTCTCATCTGATTAATTCAGTTTGAGCTATTTGTTTTTCATGTCATACGTATGAGATTCATTTATATTCAAAATATAAATACTGTTATTCACATCTAATGTGTTTATCTCAATATCATCTTTATAAAATAAAACACTTTAGTGTTCTAGAATATAAAGGTATACCCGCAACGAGTTTAACTCAGATATAGAGATAATGTTTCTAGTCAAACTAGGTACATTATAATAGTTTCCTAATTCAAGTACACACCCGAATGGTAGTTGCTAAACTTAGGTTTCTACGGTTAAAACAGCAACTCTCGTCCCGTTTTCGACTCGCAGATAAATCTCAACTGAAGCCAGTCTCCTGCTAATCAGCAGATTCTTCACATCAGTACATATTTATGTACCACATCTAGTATCAAAAATCCAATTTTGAAACTAGTAGTGAACATGTTTATGATAAACATACTTGAAGCTGGAGCCTTGCCCCGCCTTCAGTTCCTTCATGTCTGTCTTGTTCATACGGCAGTCACACTTACAGTGACCCCGTTTGCCACAGTTTAGGCAGACATCTCGGGATATGTCCTTTGTCTTCCTAGAAGACTATGATGACTTTGCCTTTGCCCTTTTATAAGCTCTGGCTCTGCCTCTTTGAGCATAGCCTTCAACTCTCTAAGAGTTTTCTCTTGGTTCATAATGAACCTGCCCTAGCTTTCGGGTAGAGACTATAAAATCAAATCTTTGGCAGTCTCAGCCACGTAGGTAATGCCCAGCTAACCTAGCTGATCGATGTCAGCAATCATCTGCGACATCTAGTGCTCGACAGATGTACCCTCTGACATACGTGAGCAAAAGAGCTTCTTTTGTAATTTTTACTTCTAAGATCTAAGAATAAATCTATGAAGATCTTTAATTTCATCATCATGGTACAAGGATCTAATCCTTAATTTTGACAACGAAATTAAAGTGTCATTGCATTAAGTATAAAAGATTGAGCACTAAAGTTATCATCACCATGAGTCTTCCAAAACTCACGCTCCACTATTTGCTCAACTCCGGGCTTAGGCCCAAGAGGTTGCTCTATCAAATAGAGTAACTTCTCAGTTCCCAGGACTATCCTGAGGTTCTATTCTCAATTTGAAAATTAAAGCCGCTTAAAGACATTTTCTCCCAGGATTATGTTTTAAACGCTAATCTTTCAGTTATATTGATTTCAATAGTCCAACTATCTAATCAACGATTTCATGTACTATTGAATATAATGATTACTATAGTCTAACTATATAATCAACTATAATTTGATTATTTAAATTCAAATATATTGATTACTATAATCCAATTATATAATCAACTATAATTTGAAGTAGTTTGAATACAGTCCAACTGTTTAATTTTAAAACAACGATTAAATATTAGTCCAACTAATATATTTTTAAATTAATGACGAAAAATTGAAATGAGCGCGTATTGGCAAGTATCTAAACGAAATTGCAAATTTAATACTTGCCTCCCACTATTTTTCGGCGAGCCTCTAACCCTCTGTTGAGTACTCGGGAAACCTAGTTTCCTAGTGGGCTAGGATCCCGTTAAATAACACACAACCTTGACTTTGGCCAACAAATTGTATGATATTTAACTAGGTAGATCTCTAAGATCAATTGGATCTCATCCAATTCCTAGATCCAGTAGGTGGACATCCAAGTCCGAAACATATATCTAATATATGCCAATATATCCGATATATTGCCTAACATTTTTCCTCTGAATCAATTAAGCCTTGGCTTTGGCACAACAAACTTAATGATTCCAGTTAAGCGGGACCCATTGACCTTGGAAAGCTTCGTAATCGATGTCGATGGACAAGAAGTGATCTTGACTTTGGCCAAAAAATCACAACTTGGACAAGACATGCGATATGGAACAAAGCTTTCATGATTCAAACACATCCGCGATGGAAAAAGGTCTTGACTTTGGCCAACAAACCAGTGCCAATCTTGGATCTTGAGAATGAATCATTCAATGGAAGGAAAACTGCTTAATATTTGTTGAAGGTTTTTCACGTAATTGGCAACCAATTAATTATCTTTGATTAAGTCTCATCATACACCCTTAAACATGCATTCTAAAAGCATAATAAGGCGCGATAAATAAATTAATAATGATATGCGGATGGATATTTAAACATTTTGTTCCTAGAACAAATCTCTCCATTTCCCCTCTCTCGCTAGCACAAATCTTACTTCTACCCAATTACATAACACTTCTAAAGAAACCTCATTTACATTGGGGGGAATAAGTGAGAATAGAAATACAAAGAATCAAGAGGTAATAGGCTGGACACGCAGGTCCAATTTAATAAATTCTAAATTTATTACAATAATTTCCAAAATTGCCCTCACCCATCTAATATCCATCTAATATACATTATTCATACATCACATCCATGTATTCACACAAAGCATATTATCAATCAATCTAATCCAATTAATTAATCTGAAATTAATGACCATCCAATGTTCAAACAATGATTTGATTTTCGCGAGTCCAACTCGTTTTAAGAATAAGTACTCAAAGTACGAATTCTTGAATTATATCAAACTACAATATTAAATCCAATTTAATTTCTATTCAATGCTAATTCTTTATTTAATTCCAAATTAAATAATTACACTTTATTAATGAGCCTTTGCGACTTAGATTCTAAATCTAATCATTACGGGTCTCAAAGCCCAATTAACATCCAATGTCAATTTAATTAAAGTCCAATGGGCTTTCAATTAATTTCTAAGGCATGGATTTTGGCAACCAAAGCCCAATAAGGAATCACCCTTTGCCAAAAATCAATTTAGGCCCATTAGGCCCAATTAAAATTTTAAAGGCCCATTATATTATATTTGGACTTTATGGAAATGGTTTTAGGCCCAATTGGATCCAACCAATTATTGTTGGGTTTCTATTAAGTCACAAGGATCAAATCAAGCAATGAAACACATATGTGAATACTCGTAAAAGCATGGCAGAATCATACTTACAACGATCAGCTTTGAGATGCGAGGAACAACAAAATCTTCTCCTTGGAAGCTCACGGTTTTGATGCCCTTTTGTTCTCCATTTTCGGTCATGTCCTCCATGGATTCTCCAACCTCCAAGCTTTCGGTTGATGATTCCATGCTCACAAGTTGGTTTCCCTATCACCTTCGCAAGACCCCGAATGTGTGCTAGCACTTGGTAATTTTTGCCACAAAAATCACCATCTTGCTTCTCCTTCAAGTCTCGGCATTTACAGATTTTTTGAGGGAAAATTGGCCCAAGGCCGTGAGATGCAAACAGAGAGGAAGAAGAGAGAATGAGTTAAGTGTTGGTAGTTGGAGATTTGTGTATCTAATACACATTTTCCACTTTCAAAAAGTCAAGGCATTAAAGCCAACCAACTACCACCATCAGTCACTCATGACAAGTTGTCAAATCACTCAAAGTGACTAGACATCACATCAATCGATTGACTAGTGATTTGACGCTTGATGTGACTTGCGGGTCGCACTTAAATTCGCAATGCGAGTGCGCCCGCAAACACTCCCGGGCTCAGGTTCGCTAATTCCAAATTAACGAATTTTCCGTTGCGACGTCATAAATAATTATGCCTAGCAAAATCACTATTCACGTCGCTAATGAATTAATTCTAAATTAACTCGTTCGCCTGAATTAAAATCTAATTTTAATTCCGCGTCGAAATCCAATTTCGTATAATATATCAAATATATTATTTTATCGATTAATTCCAAATCAATCGTTCTCTCTCTTTTAATAATATTTTATCCCAAATAAAATTTCTCCGTAATTAATCCCAGATTAATTTTCTCTCTCATCATATTAATCCCAGATTAATAAAGTGCGAGTCATACGTCATTGGTGAATCTTCGGGAAGCGACCCATGAGATCCCTAGATATGTTGGCAGTAAATCGGTCGTCGGACTATCCGAACACGTACGTACCTAGTACTACGTTTTTACCGATTTACAAGACATGGTTGGCTTCTAGCAAAGCACCGTGCCTACCCAATTCTCCAGAAATATTCTTACTGGAATATGTGATCTATATCAGGCGTAGTATACGTAGTATTGCGTATTTCGATCCAGCATCGGATGTCACGTGCAAGACCTGAAGCGAGAATCGTGTCTGCCCCGTACGAAGCACATATCGAATCTCTGGTAACTAGTCTCTATAATCGGATAAACATGACCTAGTCATAATATCCCGATAGCTGCAGCATATAAGAGAACTAGTTCCGTATCCTACGTGATCATCATCTCCACTATGACTGGAATGATACTTCCATCTCGACATCACACCCAATACACTACGACTCTCAATATACCCAGAAGAGGCGTACACAGAACTGGTTAAAGCCCTGGACTACCAAAACCAAAGTATATTGATTGTCGCAAGTATTAGCGGTGCAAGTCTCAGGTTAAGACCAAATACACCTAC
Source organism: Zanthoxylum bungeanum (assembly GCA_019454045.1). NCBI lineage: Eukaryota > Viridiplantae > Streptophyta > Magnoliopsida > Sapindales > Rutaceae > Zanthoxylum > Zanthoxylum bungeanum. The sequence continues at coordinate 5,008 of SKCR01038229.1, read as the reverse complement.
CCTGATTCGGACTTCCATAGACACATAGTCATACTACCAATGGAATTCCGATGGGTCTATCCATAGCGAAGCTGTTTCCGTACCATCGGTAAACACAACCTCCTATTACACTTGCATGAGTATCCTATACCCAAATATATGAGAACTATGCCGTTATCCTCCCACAACGCGCACAAGTGTAATACCAGTCTATTCCGCATTATCGATGTCCAATCTCGATAATACTACGACTAGGGATATTTAATGATTAAACCTCATGGATTGATACTTTTGGGTTTCTATTAGGTCTCAATGATCATTTTCAAGCAATTAAAATGCATGTGAATACTCAATGAAGAATGGCGGAATCATACTTACATTGATCGGTTTTTGATGCGATGAACACAAGCCCTTTGCTCCCTTGATGAAGCTCTCGGCTTTTACCCATTTTGGTCCTCCAAGATTCGGTCATCACCTCCATTGATGCATCTCCAAGCTCCAAGCTTTATTTGATGATTCCATGCTCATGAAAAAGATTCCCTATCACTTTAGGATGACCCTTTATGTGATAACAATGGAAAGATTTGCCACAAATCTTCATTACTTCTACTTGTTATTTTTCGGCCTAGCCAAAAATGGAGAAGAGAGAAAATGGCCTCTTGGCCGAATGCAAGGGAGAGAGAGAGGTAAGTGTGTATTGGTTATTTGGTTCCAAAACCTAATACCAAAAATCAAAACCAAAAAGTTGTATTAGCCTTTACACAAGTCAACAAATTTTGGAGCCAAAATTTGGCAACTAATTCCTTCCAACAACTCACATCACTCATGAATAGTGACTGGTTGTCAATCACTCAAAGTCACAAGACATCCATCACTTGAATGACGAGTGATGTGACGCGTGATGTGACTTGTGGGCCGCACTTGAATTCGAATTACGAGTGTGCCCGCAAACACTCCCGGGCTCGGGTTCGCTAATTCCGAATTAACGAATTTTCTGTTGCTACGTAATTAAATAATTATGCCTACCAAAATTACTATTCACGTCGCTAACGAATTAATTCTAAATTAACTCGTTCGCCCGAATTAAATTCTAAATTTAATTCCGCGTCGAAATCCAATTTCGTATAATATATCGAATATATTATTTTATCTATTAATTCCAAATTAATCGTATTCTCTCTTTAATTAATATTTTATCCCATATAAAATATCTCCGTAATTAATCCCAGATTAATTTTCTCTCTCTTATATTTAATCCCAGATTAGTAAAGTGCGAGTCATACGTCATCGGTGAATCTTCGGGAAGCGACCCATGAGATCCCCGAATATGTTGGCAGTAAATCCGGTCATCAGACTATCCGAACACGTATGTACCTTGTACTACGTTTGTACCGATTTACAAGACAAGGTTGGCTTCTAGCAAAGCGCCATGCCTACCCAATTCTCCAGAAATATTCTTACTGGAATATGTGATCTATATCAGGCGTAGTATACGTAGTATTGTGTATTTCGATCCAGCATCGGATGTCACATGCATGGCCTGGGGCTGGAAATGTGTCTGGCCCATACGAAGCACATATCGGATCTCTGGTAACTAGGCTTTATAATCAGATAATCATGACCTAGTCATATTATCCCGATGACTGCAGTACATAAGAGAACCAGTTCTGTATCCTACGTGATCATCATCTCCACTATGACTGGAGTGATACTTCCATCTCGACATCACACCCAATACACTACGATTCTCAATATACCCAGAAGAGGCGTACGCAGAACCGGTTAAAGCCCTGGATGACCAAAACCAAAGTATATTGATTGTCGCAAGTATTAGCGGTGCAAGTCTCAGGTTAAGACCAAATCCACCTACCCTGATTCGGACTTCCATAGACACATAGTCATACTACCAATGGAATTCCGAGGGGTCTATCCATAGCGAAGATGTTTTCCATACCATCGGTAAAACACAACCTCCTACCACACTTGCATAAGTATCCAATACTTAACTACATGAGAATTATGTTGTTATGCTCCCACAACGCGCACAAGTGTAATACTAGTCTATTCCGCATTATCAATGTCCAATCTCGATAATACTACGACTAGGGATATTTAATGATTAAACCTTCGTGGATTGATACTGTCTCATATCATCTCAATTCGGAACTAATCATATGGACCTTCTATCATTTATACATCTTGGTAATCTAATTACAAATGATAGAAGAGCAATTTCCTTTGTCACATAACAACACCATGATCTGTACAAATAGTGATGCTATGGGCCATAACTGTCCAACAGATATTGTCTCATATCATCTCAATCCGGAACTAATCATATGGACCTTTTATCATTTATACATCTTGGTAATCTAATTACAAATGATAAAAGAGCAATTTCCTTTGTCACATAGTTAATTTGTACAACAACACCATGATATATACAAATAGTGATGCTATGGGTCATAACTGTCCAACAATTATCCTAAACCAAACTTGGCCCAACCAAGCCCATTAAGCCTAAATACAATATTTTAAAGCCCAATTCCAAATTTAGCCCAACTAATTAAATTCTAATATTCCCAATATCACAATTTAATTAACTAAAGTGTATAGCCATAATTAATTATTCAAATTAACATTTCCAAAACACCAATTTACATAATTAATCATGCTTTATTATATTCAATTCATGTCCAACACAATTGAAACAAAATCAACTCATTACATGCTTCTTTGTTCACGGTAATATAGGGATTTTATGTCTGATTTCGATTTCAATCCAATTAAATCATAAATCAATATATCCCATATCTTTTAAACTCATCCAATGATTCAAAAAACAAAAATCACCATGACTTTAGGGCATCAAAGTATTCGGCCAAGCCAAATTTTTGGGGAAAAAAATAATCCAATTCAATTTTCATCAAATTGATCATGCATAACTCTAAGTTATCATCATTCAAGCATACTCAAACAATCAATTTTATCAAATCATGCTCAAATCAATTTACCCAAATTTTACCCTAATTCCATTTCATGCTTAATAACCGCTATGATACCATTGTTGGGTTTTCTAGGTCAAACCAAGATCAAATAAGCAAATGAAATGTGCGAATACAACAAAGTAAAGTAGCGGAAATACTCACTTTGATCGGTTTGATGTTGGCGGGGAGTTCAAAAATCGCCTTTGAGAAGTTGCTCCAAGCTTTTCCTCCTTGATGTATTCGGCCAAGGTCCCCTTGTGATGATCTTCAAGCTCCAAGCTCTGTGAATGATTCCATGCTCATGAATGGGTTTCCCTATCACCTTTGAATGACTCCTTGATGTGTTAGCATATTTGATTTTGAAGCAAAATCAAGAAGAAATAAGCCCTAGGCTCACGGCAACAATGAGAGAAAAAATGGGAGGCCATTCGGCCATGAGAAGAAAAAGAGAGAGAAGTGTGTTTGGTATTTTGTTTTCTAAAAACATATACCAAAAGTCCTTACAAAATTTGTTAAAAGCTTTTCCAAAAAGCAAAAAACCAATTTTGGAGGCAAAATGGCATTAATTGCCCACAACCACCACCATCATGAATAGTGACTGGTTGTCAATCACCAAAATGTGACTTGACATCCATCACTAAAGTGACAGGTGATGTGACAAGCGATGTGACTTGTGGCCGCACTTGATTCAAAATCGGAGTGGCCTCGCAAACACATTCCGGGCTCGGGTTCGTTAATTCATAATTAACGAATTTTCCGTTGCGACGTAATTAAATCAAATTTAATTAAATAATTATGCCTAACAAAATTACTATTCACGTCGCTAGCGAATTAATTCTAAATTAACTTGTTTGCCCGAATTAAAATCCAATTTTAATTCCGCGTCGAAATCTAATTTCGTTTAATATATCAAATATATTATTTTATCGATTAATTCCAAATTAATCGTTCTCTCTCTTTAAATAGTATTTTATCCCAGATAAAATATCTCCGCAATTAATCCTAGATTAATTTTCTCTCTCTTATAATTAATCCCAGATTAATTATGTCCGAGTCATACGTCATCGGTGAATCTTTGGGAAGAGACCCATGAGATCCCTGGATATGTTGGCAGTAAATCCGGTCGTTCGGACTATCCTAACACGTACGTACCTAGTACTACGTTTTTACCGATTTACAAGACATGGTTGGCTTTTAGAAAAGCACCGTGCCTACCCAATTCTCCAGAAATATTCTTAAAGGAATATGTAATCTATATCAGGCGTAGTATACGTAGTATTGCGTATTTCGATCCAGTATCGGATGTCACATGCAAGGCCTGGGGCTGGAATTGTGTGTGCCCCGTACGAAGCATATGTCGGATCTCTGGTAACTAGTCTCTATAATCGGATAAGCATGACCTAGTTATATTATCCCGATAGCTGCAGCATACAAGAGTACCAGTTCCTTATCCTACATGACCATCATCTCCATATGACTGAAGTGATACTTCCATCTTGACATCACACCCAATATACTACGATTCTCAATATACCCAGAAGAGGCATACACAGAACCTGTTAAAGCCCTGGACGACCAAAACCAAAGTATATTGATTGTCGCAAGTATTAGCGATGCAAGTCTCAAGTTAAAACCAAATACACCTACCCTGATTCGGACTTCTATAGACACATAGTCCATATACCAATGGAATTCGAGGGGTCTATCCAGAGCGAAGCTGTTTCCGTACCATCAGTAAACACAACCTCCTATCACATTTGCATAAGTATCCACTACTTAAATATATGAGAACTATGTGTTATGTTCCCACAACGCGCACAAGTGCAATACTAGTCTATTCCGCATTATCGATGTCCAATCTCAATAATACTACGACTAGGGATATTTAATGATTAAACCTTAGTGGATTAATATTGTCTCATATCTTATTAATCTGGAACTAACCATATGGACTTTTATCATTTATATATCTCGGTAATCCAATTACAAATGATAAAAGAGCAATTTCCTTTCTCACAAGGTTAATTGTACAACAACACCAT
>SKCR01038228.1:0-46490 GCA_019454045.1 Zanthoxylum bungeanum | reverse complement strand
CAATTGGGCATGTTGCACGAGGTGCACATCGTTTCGATATTCCAAAACCCAAGGCTTGGCCTAAGGTTCCTAAAATATTGAAAAGGATAATTGACATATCCCAAAGTGACTACCATTTGGATATGGAAGACACAAAGGAATTAAAGAAAGGGCGAGACTCTAACTTTAAAAATATTTGTCTTAGTTATGTTCACAGCTAGTATTGAAATTAGATTTTAAATACTTAGTGTGGTACATAATATATATGTATTGATATTCAGAATCTGCTTTGAGCAGGATACTGACTTCAAGCTGAGATTCCTCTGCGAATCGGAAACGGGACGAAAGTCGCTGTTTCGACCGTAGATACCTAAGTTTAGGAACTAACCTGGGGTGTGTACTTAAATTAGGAACTGTTATAATGTAACTAGTTTGACTAGAAACATTATCTCTTTATCAGTGTTTAACCCACTGCGGGTGAACCTTTATATTCCAAAACACTAAAGTGTTTTATTATATAAAGATGATACTGAGATAAATACATTAGATGTAAATAACAGAATTTATATTTTGAATATAATAAAATCTCAAACATATAAATGACAAATAAATAGCTCAAATTGATTTGATCAATAGAGACTTATTAATGGCATTGTTGTCTAGGACACAATTAAACGAGACACGTCAGTTAGACGGTGTGTCCGAACTAAAACCAAGTTTTGTTGGACATAATTAGGTTTTTCGCGAGTCGCTCTGAGCTATGTTTCCTTCAACAGGATATGTATTAACAGTGCAAAACTTATTTAGAATAAGGTTCACATTAATCTGTTTGACAGATATCATATAGGATATGAACAGGAAAGAAACGAGGTTTCTCATTCCTGATAATTTGGGTATGCCAGGCATACAGTTTGGATGATACCAAACTAAGAACCCAAATTGGATTAGTGCCAATATAGGTTATCCTAAGGGAAACCATAAGTATAGTACTTATAAATCCCACATGAGAACAATGTGATTGTTGCTCACCATGCGGTTTTCCTGAGAGGAATACCGATATGCAGTGGTCAGTGGGAGGATAGTGATACTCGATGAAAATCGGAGTAATACTATTCAAAGCACGAAGTCCTTAATGGAACACAAACAATTCATCTATGATGAATCTGTACCATTAATCTTCAAATACACAAGAAACCGCGTAGATCAGAGAGAGTCAGAAAACAACCTGGGGTATGGGTTTCTGATCTCACCTCATAAAGATTTTAATCTTTTAAGGTACACCAACTGATTACGTATGAGGAAGTAATACGAGGTATCGACTCCCTATTATGGCAAAGTGCCACAAGTCCAAAATGGATTCCATGTTTAACAACTATTTTGGATACTAGTTGTTGTACCACAAAGCATTGTGCCTATTGGTACATTATACGTCTTCAAGGAAGACATACATGGATGGCAACATACCAACGTACAAAGCTAGGCTTTTGACGGAAAGGTATCGTTATCAACATTGTGTTAATAACGGTTCAACCTTTTACCTGTTGCCATGGTAAATCCATTTTGAAGATGCTTGTTGATAACTGTATATTTCATTTGTGAAATATGTCAGTTATAAATCAAAATCGCTTTCCTGAAAAGGAAACCTTTTGGAGAATGTTTACAACATTCTGACGATTTTGTATAACCGACAAACAAGGTTTGCGGATTATTCAATCCATGTTTGGATTGAAGCAAGCATAGGGTTCTTGGAACTGACGTTTTGAAATAATCATAATAGTTTATGATTTGACTCAAAACGAAATAATTCTTGTGTATATAAGGAGGTTAGTGGGAGGGCGCACTGACAGTGAAAAATTCCCATAAAGCTATTGTCGAAAGCTTGGCTTTCATAGAAATTCTCCGTAGAATTCTGGGGAGTAACAACCTTTATTCAAGGAATAAAGATCTACTGAGATAGATTTGGAGTTGTAACACTCTCTGGAAATTGTACATTTAAAATGTACTTGTATTGGTGTCTCATACGCTTCGGGCATATGGAGTCACGATCAGGTCAATCCAAGTGATAGTCACTGGATTGAAGTTGAGAACATCTGTTAGTATCTCAGAGAACTAAAGATGCTATCTTAAACTATGGAGAATGAGAACTTGTAGTGACTGGGATCACTACTGCAAGTTTCCAAACAATTAAAATACTGCGGTACTATAAAGTTTGAATAACATGGACAGTGAGCTGGAAATCTTCCTAGCAAGATAACTGTTGCCGAATAAACAACAAATGCGGATTATTGCTGCAGCTGAGGCAGCAATAGAAGCCATTTGGATCGATAATAAATCTAATTAGATTAGATATAGTTCTGTTAGTAGCAGAGCTAGGCGTCAGCACAGGCTAAAGATTAAAGGTCTCATCGACGATCCAGATATATACTTCTATATCATCTGATTCGTTCGGATCATACATCGTGGCGATGTGATGATCGTGTAAATCGCGTCAGACGATAATTAAACAAATCCGCTGACGAAAACCTTTCCCCAGCAATTTAAGCGAACCGTACATAGTTCAGGTGTGGGACACTTGAGTGACTGGCTATGTGCCAAGTGGGAGATTGTTGGACAAAATGACCCATAGCGTCACTATTTGCACAGATCATTGTGTTGTTGTAGCAAATTAACTATGTGACAAGGAAATTGCACTCTCGTCATTTGTGATTAGATCACCATAGATATATAAATGAAGAGAGGTCCCTATGATTAGTACCTGGACTGAGAATGATATGAGACAGTATCAGTCCCCGAAGGTTTAATCATTAAATATCCCTAGCCGTAGTATTATCGAGACTGGACATCGATAATGCGGAATAGGCTAGTATTGCACTTGTGCGCGTTTGTGAGGGCACAACGGCATAGTTCTCATATATATAAGTATTGGATACTTATGCAAGTGCGATAGGAGGTTGTGTTTCACCGATGGTACGGGAAACAGCTTCGCTCTGGATAGACCCCTCGGAATCCCATTGGTATTATGACTATGTGTCTATGGGAGGCCGAAATCGAGGTAGGTGTGTATAGTCTTAACCTGAGACTTGCATCGCTAATACTTACGATAATCGATAAACTTTGGTCTTGGTGGTAGGGGGCTTTAACCGGTTCTGTGTACACCATTTCTGGGTTTATCAGAGAGTCGTAGTGTATTGGTGTGGTGATGTCAAGATGGAAGTGTCACTTCAGTCATTGGAGATGGAGATGAGTCACGCAGGATACGGTACTAGTGCTCTTGAGTGTTGCGCAACCAATCGGGATATTGTGACCAGGTCATGTATATCCGATTATAGAGACTATGTTACCAGACATCCGACATGTGTTTCGGACGGGGCAGACACTTATCCAGCCCCAGCCCTAGCACGTGATTATCCGATATACTGGGCCGATATACACAATACTACGGTATACTACGCTTGATACAGATCTATATATTCCTGTAAGAATATTTCTGGAGAATTGGGTAGGCATGGCGCTTTGCTAGAAGCCAACCTTGTCTTGTAAATCGATATAAACGTAGTACGAGGTACTTACGTGTTCGGATAGTCCGACGATCGTATTTACTGCCAACATATCCGGAGATCTCATGGGTCGCTTCCTGAAGATTCACCGATGATGTATAACTCGCACTTTAATTAATCTAGGATTAATTAGAAGAGAGAGAGATAGAATTAATCTGGGATTAATTCAATGAGAGAGAAAATTAATCTGGGATTAATTACGGAGATATTTTATCTGGGATAAAATATTAATTAAAGAGAGAGAACGATTAATTTGGAATTAATCGATAAAATTAATATATTCGATATATTAATCGAAATTGGATTTCGACGCGGAATTAAAATTAGATTTTAATTCGGGCGAACGAATTAATTTAGAATTAATTCGTTAGCGACGTGAATAATGAATTCGCTAGGCGTAATCATTTAATTACGACGCGACGGAAAATTCGTTAATTTGGAATTAGCGAACCCGAGCCCGAGAGTGATTGCGAGCGCGTTCGCATTTCGAATTCGAGTGCGGCACGCAAGTCACATCAAGCGTCAAATCAATAGTCGCGTCAATTGTCAAATCAATTGTCACTTTGAGTGATGTGACTTGACAATATGTCACTTTATTAAAGTGAATAGATGTGATATGAAAAGTGATGTGATATGACTTAAAGTTATAAGTAAAAGTGATGGAATATGAAAAGGTTTGAATATATATATTTGTTTTATTTATTTTTGGAAAATAAATGAATAAATATAAATTGCTTTTTCTTTTCACTTTTTTACAAAACATTCGGTCCTCTCTCTCTCCACAAGAACAGTACACGATCTCCCTCTCTTTTCCCTCTTCTTCTTCTCTTCTCCTCTCACGGCATGGTGCCGATTTCTTCTCCTTTTTCTGGTCAAAACCGAAACTTTGAGAAGCAAAATGAAGATGAACAAGTGCTAGCACACCTTGAGTTGTATATAGGTGATAGGGAAACGAAATCTTTGAGCATGGAAGCTTGAAGCTTTGAGCTTCAATGGAGTCTTGCATGGCCGAACATGGAGGAAGACAAACCAGTCCAAACCGCACAGCCCACTGTCAAGGAAAGCCATTGCCGAGCTTGGAGGGAGCTCAAAAACGCATCTTGTTCTTCATCCATCAAAACCGAATTCAATGTGAGTTGATTCCGCCATCTCCTTTGATGTGTTCATATGTGATTTTTATGCATTGTTTGTGATCTTGTGGACTTGATTAAACTCCAACAGGTGTGTATAGTCTTAACCTGAGACTTGCATCGCTAATACTTGCGATAATCGGTAGACTTTGGTCTTGGTGGTACAGGGCTTTAACCGGCTCTGCGTACACCGCTTCTGGGTTTATCAGAGAGTCGTAGTGTATTGGGTGTGATGTCGAGACGGAAGTATCACTTCAGTTATAGTGGAGATTATGTCACGCAGGATACGGTATTAGTGCTCTTAAGTGCTGGCCGGCCATCGAGATATTATGACAAGGTCATGTATATCCGATTATAGAGACTAGTTACCAGACATCCGACATGTGCTTCGGACGGGGCAGACACTTATCCAGCCCCAGCCCTAGCACGTGACTATCCGATACTGGGCTGATATACACAATACTACGGTATACTACGCTTGATACAGATCTATATATTCCTGTAAGAATATTTCTGGAGAATTGGGTAGGCACGGCGCTTTGCTAGAAGCCAACCTTGTCTTGTAAATCGGTATAAACGTAGTACGAGGTACTTACGTGTTCGGATAGTCCCTCGACCGTATTTGCTGCCAACATATCCGGAGATCTCATGGGTCGCTTCCTGAAGATTCACCGATGACGTATGACTCGCACTTTAATTAATCTGGGATTAATTGGAAGAGGGAGAAAATTAATCTGGGATTAATTGGAAGAGAGAGAAAATTAATCTGGGATTAATTACGGAGATATTTTATCTCGGATAAAATATCGTTAAAGAGAGAGAACGATTAATTTGGAATTAATCGATAAAATAATATATTCGATATATTATAAGAAATTGGATTTCGACGCGAAATTAAAATTGGATTTTAATTCGGGCGAACGAATTAATTTAGAATTAATTCGTTAGCGATGTGAATAGTGATTTCGCTAGGCGTAATCATTTAATTACGACGCGACGGAAAATTCATTAATTTGGAATTAACGAACCCGAGCCCGAAATTGATTGCGAGCGCATTCGCATTTCGAATTCGAGCGCGGCACGCAAGTCACATCAAGCGTCAAATCGTTAGTCACATCATGCGTCAAATCAATTGTCACTTTGAGTGATGTGACTTGACAACATGTCACTTTATTAAAGTGATGTGATGTGACTTAAAGTAAAGGGCTTGACTGTGGTACCCAGGGTTATGACATACCCCTGGGTTTCTCACCGTTGGATCATTGTAAAATGATCCAACGGTGAGTAAAAAAAAAACAAACAAAGAGAACAAACCGGTTAAGCCGGTTACCACCACACTCTCATTTTCCCCCTAATTTTGCCCGATCAGTTTCATTTTCCCTCCCTCTCAATTTTGCCCTAAAATTTTCCTCCCTCTCTCAATTCTCACGATCTCTCTCATTTTCCCCTAATTTTTGCCCTGATGACCCACGGATCGTAGTTTTAAAGAACAACCTGTGGCGTGTAAAGGGCGTTATACAGGTAAGTTATTCTCCTTGCAGAAAATGGTCCAGTTGCATGCTTTTATCCTGATGAATCAATTCGCTTTTGATCTTTTTGGCTGATGGTAGCAATCGTCAACCTTTCAGGTTTCCAGATCCATTGGTGATGTTTATCTAAAAAAGGCCGAGTTCAACAGGGCACGAGCTCGGATCCATCAATTTCAGCGCACGAGCTGCGACCACACGATCAATTTTTAATTTTTGCATCTGATGGGCTCTGGGAGCACTTAAGTAATCAAGAAGCAGTTGATATAGTTCAACATCATCCACGCAGTGTAAGATACATATTCTACTCTGTCAAATTTTATGTTTTATGTGGCTTATATTTTTTATTTTTCCCTTCTGAAAACCTTTATTAGTTAGAATTTAGATAGTAATGGTCTTGCTAGTTGGCTCAAGTTAGTAGATCCTGTAGTTTATATTGAGAACGAAGCACCCTTCTTATCTTGATGTATGGCATATTACTGTCAAAGCCATGAGAGCCATGAGATCCTTGATGATGATCCTTTCATGCAAATATTCTAGATCGGTTTGGTTTAGGTTTCATTTATAGCATATTATTTAGTATATTGTCATTTAACTCAAATTTCTAATGTGCTGAGCCGTTGAGCCATTCCATTACTATATGTGCCATTGCAGTTTTTATTGAAGCTCGTCCAATGCACCTCTTAAATTGAAAATGGTCCCTGAAGTAACTTAATGATATAACTAACCTAACCTTTGATCTTCATGATTCCAATAGAAGATAAAAAATATCTTCTATTTAAATTAAATTCACCTTTGATCTTCGTGGTTGTCAAGCTTTTATCCAACTTTATTGTAATTTACTTATCATTGTTGATGTATTCGTAGTCCATCATCTCTATCATTGGTTGTAAACACCATGGTTAAACAAAAGAGGATTGAAACGAACGAACAATCGCATGGACCGGGCAAGCACGCATGGTGCTATTATTAGTAAGTTAATAGTTAACCAAATAGTGTCAATAGTTAAATAAGTTTATTTGATGATGTACATACAAAATTAATTTGACTTGTCTCGACAGTAAGTCCGAAGCAAAGCGGCTGAAAGAAGAAGGTCTTAAAATTACCAAAGAGGTATGCAATAAACTATTTGACTTTTCTTTATTATTTAACTTGATAGTTTGATTTATTAACCTTATATATATTTTTTGATTTCACTATATTATTTGGTTGTAGATAAAAGGTCACATAGGAATGAATTGGAAGAAAATGACCGTGGAACAGAAAGTTGCTTTTGTGAACAAGTACAATGAGGAATCTGTTAACCACGAAAAGGAGCCTCTTGGAATATTACGCGATCCAGTAGATAAGGTAGAAGAGAAAGACCATAACTACAGAGGAATATCAAGATGCAGTGTCACTCGCTTCTCGAAAATGGTTTCCACATTTAGTGTTCAACAAGAAGAAGCTGTAAGAGAGCTTGGATTTGGAAGCCTCTTGGGTCTCAAATGTGGGAGAGTGCGACAAGAGTTATGTAGATGGTTGGTTAAACAATGTGACGCGGAGAGAGGGATAATAACACTTAATGGAACTGAATACAATATGAGCGTTGAAACTTTTACTGCAATTATGGGTATTGAGGATGGGGGTTCAAACTTTGAGACTTACGGAGACGACAAGGACATAGCTGAGTTAAGAGCCCGGTATTGTACCAGTAAGAAAGGGATCCCAATAGCAATTGTGACTGAGAGACTAAGCAGTATTAGTACTGCATATGATGATTTCTCTATTCTTTTTTGTTTGTTTGCTATCAGTACTATCCTCTGTCCTACTTCTTCCGCGTACATCAACCCATATTACCTGCATGCATTGAAAGATGTCAGGTCCATTAGATCGAAAAATTGGGCAACTTGGTGTTTACAGTTTTTATGGAATGGAGTGAAGAAGATCAATCAGAGGATGTGTGTTATTTTTAATGGTATGAAATGAATAATATTTGATCTCTTTAATTTCGTCATGTTTGTGCTACCACCATGCAGTCCATGTTTATGATTATGACATTTATTTGTTTCGGCAGATTTTCTATATGTCGTCCTCTACTTACCAGCTTTCTTCACCGAGGAATGGTTGGCCAATCATGCAGTGGACGGCCGCGGCAATAAAAAAATTTTTTGAATGGGAGAAACAATTTGGTGGTTTCGGGAGCAATTCGGTATTAAATTAAGTTAATAATTTATTTTTGTGGTATGCTTCAAGTTATCATTAACAAATTACTTATTATTTTTAAATTATAAATAGGTTCCTATGAGGAGGGACAGTAGCCACCAAGAGAGTTTTGGACGTGCGAAAGATTGTGATCCAGTTATGACAAGCCTACAAATAATTAAGGAAACTATAGGAGAACATGCCAAACAAACCTCGCTAGGCATGAAATTGATGGCAACTAAAGTGGAGCAATTGTCAACAAAGATATTATATTAGAAGAGTATTTGTACAAGCTAAATTCCCATGTTTTTGGAGAACAAGCGCGTCCGACTGATGAACCGACGTCGGTCCCTATCTTTGAAGATGCACAACCAGGCGACGCTAAGGTAGTAAATGCCCATGATAAAAAAACAACTACCATTAGTTCGTCCTCTCTTGATGATTCATTCAAGTTGCAGCAGAAGCTTGCAGCAGCATTTAATGAATCAATGGCCAACCCTCAACCACGCTCCACTCTTCTAAAGGATGAGGTATGCATACAAGCAATTATATGTTTTGTTTTACTTTCATTGTTATTATTTGAATATAATATATTACTTATTTTCTGTCACATAGTCCTCGATGGATATAATTGGACAGAAGGCAGAGGCTCAAGACTCAGACATGTCTTTAATGCCTAATCGGCCACTGAGAAATAGAAAGCCTGGCCCTTATCAATTGTCGCCATATGATCTTGTTGCAACAGGCGCAATGTCCAAATTCAAAGCTGGTCCTTTTTTGGTGAACAAGGCAGTCCAAACTGATCATTTGAAGATAATTCAATATTGTTTTAATAAATTCGCTGATAAAAGGTACGAAATCATTTACCACCATAGACTGACTTATTTTGAATATATGTATATTCGAATGAAATTTTTTTTCATTATTGTTCGGGTTGCTTGCAGGGATGTTATTGTCCGAACAAGTCATCAGCATATCACACGGGGTAGCTTGTTGTCACTTTTGCCTGGTGAACCACTTCAAGGCGAGGTTGTATCTATTGCTTTTTACTGATTTTTTCGTATAAGTAGGTAATAATAACTTACTTATTCCTCAGGTCATTTGCATGAAAGCCGAGTACCTCACCATACATGAGTCTTTGAAAAGAAATACTGAACCAATCAATTGGTTTTTACCGACAACCTTTGCTGTTAGTATTTTCGTTGTACCATTAAAGCTGATTATTGTAATATCATTGCTTTTTTTTACAACATTCCTAGTCATAATATTTTTCTCTCGATTCCATAATTGATTATGTAGCAAATGGTACTTTAGCCAAATGCACAATTTGATTCGTATCGTAGCGCTGCCCAATTGAAATATCATTATATGTCTGATCTGCAAAGATGCCAGCAGGTACAATATATATATTTCTTTATGCTTCATTTATAATTTTTACGTTACTATTTCTTAATTGCATCCTTATATCTTATTTACCTGTCACTAGATATTCGTACCCATACACGACGGAAATTTCCATTGGTACATGCTATTGGTTAAGGTTAAAGAAAAAGTTTGTGAGATTTGGGATTCTTTACGGAGTGGGCGTCGAGCGCGTAAACGCCAAAATCAAGTGAATATTATTGTAAGTGAACGACAAAATCAAGTGAATAATATTTTAATTCCATCTCACTTTTTTCCTTGTTTAATATTTATAATAGATATTTTGTTGTATATCTATTATGCAGAATTTTTTATTATAACTAGTTTATTTTCTCATTTAGTTGCAAGCGCTGGATGTTATCCACCGCAGTTATGTACTGAATACAATCCCAGAACCGTGGAGCTTCCTGTCTTTCCAAGTGTGCAATGGTATAGGAGTTCCAACCCAACCCAATGGGTATGATTGCGGGATTTATGTTATTACATTTATGGACAATCCGGGAGTCGCCACCAGCACAACTTATCTGGTACGTGATGGGACTTCATATATTTACTGAATTACTCATTTTTGATGCTATAGCTATATTGAGTTCAGGTTAATGGGTGGTACATATACATATACTGACTAGTTTGCCTGATTTTATATCTTTTGGACCAGCATGACTCTCAGGAAGCAAGAGTGACAATAGCATTGCAGCTAATTGACTCTCCATTCAATGAGAAACGTGATGAGATCTTACAGTCAGCAATGGGAGAGTACAACACACAACAGCAGCAGATTTCAATGCAAACACCAAGAGGGAAACCTCCGAAATTGTCAGTCAGAATCGAAAAGAACAGTAAAAAGAAAGGTCATTTACGGAGAAAGGGTTAACGTATGCGTTACTGAAATAGTTAGTTCTGTAGTCAATGCATTTTGTATATTTTTTCCAACTGTGCAATGTAGCTGAATGCATTTGCTACATCTTTTGAACAATTCATTAATATGCATCTTCATGCCTTTTGTATAATATTACATGCTGTGAAATTTTGCTTGAAATCACTGGATGAGAGTTGCAAATGCTGTAAATACAGCAGTGAATGATGAATTGGGGTATTTGGGCGATTGTTTTTGGTCATCAGTTTAGACTTTTTTGGGACTTTCTTGTTTTACATGTTTTTGACTGATGTTTTGTTAACTGTTTTGGGTTATTTGTGAAG
This sequence comes from Zanthoxylum bungeanum, assembly GCA_019454045.1. Lineage (NCBI taxonomy): Eukaryota > Viridiplantae > Streptophyta > Magnoliopsida > Sapindales > Rutaceae > Zanthoxylum > Zanthoxylum bungeanum. Next base: position 35,492 of record SKCR01038228.1, on the reverse strand, counting down.
GGTGTGCATGATGAATTGGGGCATTATTTTTTGGTCATCAGTTTATGCATGATCTCCCCTGGCCGAAAATGCTTCCAAATAATCTGACTGAACCTTCCATGATCTGTCCGAATTTGGTTCCAAAAATATTCACTTAACCTTCCAAAACTCTGACCGAAAATGGTTCATTAATTCGATGAAAACCTAGTTTACAAGCCAGTGAATATTCAACAGCACTGTGAATAGGTTCCAAAAAAATTGAATGTTACAACATTCAACAGCAGTGTTAAGAGGTTCCAAAAATATGCAACATTACAACATCCATCGTGGTTCTTACGTACTAATTACAACAAAACAAATGTCATCCAATAATGAAATAAAAGACTACATGGAGTAAGGCCACCATGTACAGTTTTCGTAACTGCATTGTGAAGAGGTTCCAAAAAAATTATTGTCACTACCGAAACCTGAAAAGTTTTTATGTGCATTCAGTTCGGTCTATCATAAATTATGAAATTCACTCGTAACTATATACCTGCAAATGCTTCCGAAGTCGATGGCGTTGGATACGGAGATGACGAAACATTGTCAGTTGCAAAACCTGCAAATTTGACTGACCAATTATTCTTTGCAGGAACCGAATTCTGTAAACCAAAAAAATTAAATTTCATTCAAATAAACAACTATGTTCAATATTCCCCCTTGCGCAATTTCCTGAGTTCTTAATACCTGATGAACATTCTGCTGTCGATGGCATCCAATACGTTTGTGATGATACACTAGTCCCACTGATACTACTTCCACCTTCATCAGATGCAGTAACAATTTTTATTGAACAATTCCTTTTGTTGTGCCCTGGTTGCTGACATTGGCTACATTTTCTACTTTTTACAACGTCATTCTTTGACCTTTTACCACATCCTTTTGTACTAATTACACCAGGGTTTTTGACTTGTATGCCCGTATCACAACCCATAACATTACCAAGTATTCCATCTTCTTTAATCGCATTAACTTCCTGAAATTTGCTTGTCAGTCTTTGAATCTCAGATAAAGCTTCTGTGTAAGCATGCTCATTTTTCGATGCAATTAAACAGAAATTATTACATGCAAACCGAGACCATTGAACATGAAACTTTAGCAATAACATGCAATTGCATCTGCCTTGAAAATCACACATGCAACTATGAGCGTTAAATATGCAACTTCTACCATTGAATATGCAACTTTGACCAATAAATATGCAATATTTGGAAGATGAAACTTTTAGCAATAAACATGCAAACCGAGACCATTGAACATGAAACTTTAGCAATAACATGCAATTCCATCTGCCTTGAAAATCACACATGCAACTATGACCGTTAAATATGCAACTTCTACCATTGAACATGCAACTTTGACCAATAAATATGCAATATTTGGAAGATGAAACTTTTAGCAATAAACATGCAAACCGAAACCATTGAACATGAAACTTTAGCAATAACATGCAATTGCATCTACCTTGAAAATCACACATGCAACTATGAGCGTTAAATATGCAACTTCTACCATTGAACATGCAACTTTGACCAATAAATATGCAATATTTGGAAGATGAAACTTTTAGCAATAAACATGCAAACCGAGACCATTGAACATGAAACTTTAGCAATAACATGCAATTGCATCTGCCTTGAAAATCACACATGCAACTATGACCGTTAAATATGCAACTTCTACCATTGAACATGCAACTTTGACCAATAAATATGCAATATTTGGAAGATGAAACTTTTAGCAATAAACATGCAAACCGAGACCATTGAACATGAAACTTTAGCAATAACATGCAATTGCATCTGCCTTGAAAATCACACATGCAACTGTGACCGTTAAATATGCAACTTCTACCATTGAACATGCAACTTTAACCAATAAATATGCAATATTTCGAAGATGAAACTTTTAGCAATAAACATGCAAACCGAGACCATTGAACATGAAACTTTAGCAATAACATGCAATTGCATCTGCCTTGAAAATCACACATGCAACTATGAGCGTTAAATATGCAACTTCTACCATTGAACATGCAACTTTGACCAATAAATATGCAATATTTGGAAGATGAAACTTTTAGCAATAAACATGCAAACCGAGACCATTGAACATGAAACTTTAGCAATAACATGCAATTGCATCTGCCTTGAAAATCACACATGCAACTATGACCGTTAAATATGCAACTTCTACCATTGAACATGCAACTTTGACCAATAAATATGAAATATTTGGAAGATGAAACTTTTAGCAATAAACATGCAAACCGAGACCATTGAACATGAAACTTTAGCAATAACATGCAATTGTATCTGCCTTGAAAATCACACATGCAACTATGACCGTTAAATATGCAACTTCTACCATTAAACATGCAACTTTGACCAATAAATATGCAATATATTTTTATATTATTTTATTTTATCAATATTATAAAAAAATAAATTTTTTATATTATTTTATTTTTTTTCAGTATTTTTTAAAAATAAATTTTTAAAAATTTACCTTAAATTTTTTTCATAATTTTATTTTTATTAATATTTTATAATTTATATAATAAAAAATTATTTTTAAATTATTTTTTTTAGAGTAACTGGTTGCAACCGGCAGTGGCAACCAGTTACTCTCATTTTTTTTGTTTTTTAATTCCCCCAACCCTTGGGTATCTGATACCCAAGGGTATTGTAGCAATACCCTAAAGTAAAAGTAGAAGTGATGGGTGAAAAGTTGATTGAAAGCTTTTTGCTTTTTGCTTTTGCTTTTTGACCTTTTGACTTTGCTTTTTGAAAGTAAAAATGTGGTAAATGCTTTTGTTTAATTTTGGAAAATATAAAAAGCATTTTAACACTTTCTCTCTCTCTAGTATTGTTCACATTTTTTTGGCCATTTTGTGTCATTCACGTGACTCTCTCTCATTGCTTTTGGTCTTCACGGTTTTAGGCTTTTGGAGCCAAAAACCCTTCATCTTTCTCTCTTCTCCCTCTCACGGCTTCAAGCCGATTTCTTCTCAAAATATTTGGTATGACCGAATCAAGAAGAGAAGCAAGGAAGATGAAGAAGTGCTAGCACACCTTGGGTTATATTATGGTGATAGGGAAACGAATTTGTGAGCTTGGAAAGCTTGAAGCTTGGAGCTTCAATGGAGTCTTGCATGGCCGATTTTGGAGCATCAAAACAGCCCCCACCGTGCAGTCCACTGCAGTTCACAGGAGTCAAAAACCGAGCTTGATGGAGGCAGAAACATGAAGTGCGAATTTGGTCCATCTTCGTAGCATCCAACCGACCATTGTGAGTATATTCCGCACCTCCTATGTTGTGTATTCATGCGTTTTCTTGCTTGATTTGTTGATCTTGGGACATATATTAGAACTCAACAATGGTATCTTGAGCTATTATCAAGCATGAAAAAGTTAGGGTTTATTTTGGGCAAAATCGATTTTGACTTGTTTTGGTTAAATTGATTATTTAAGCATGCTTGGATGATGTTTAATTGAGATTGTGCATGATCAATTTCATGAAATCGGATTGGATTCAATTTTCCCTAAATTTTGGGCATGACGAATTGGGTAAAATCAATTGAAGCATGATTTGGTTGAATTGGTTGATTAAGTATGCTTGTATGTTGATTAATTGAAGTTGTGCATGATCAATTTCAAGAAAATTGGATTGGATCAATTTTCCCCAATTCTTTAGGTTGAACATGTAACTTGAAATTGGGGTAAGGTAAAATGTGTTGAGCATGTTTTAATTAAATTGGATGTTAAGTATGCTTAAAACATGTTTAATTGAGATTGTGTGTGATCAATTTCAAGAAAATTGGATTGGATCAATTTTCCCCAAATTGGAGGCATGACCGAAATTGGAAGAACCCTAATGTCTTGGAATTAATTTGTTTTTTGATCATTGGATGACTTAAAACAATTGGGTAATGTTGTTTTGAAGTTCAATTGGATTGGAATTTTGATTTGGAACATTTTTTCCCTTTAAAAGTGGCTTGGCCGAATCTTAATGAACATGAAATTCATTGTGATTTTTTGTTTTAATTCATTGGATGAATTGAATTGATTTGGGAAATGATGATTGTGGATTCAATTGAAACCGATCGGAATCGGATTGAAAAACCCCTAATTGCCGAGACTTGAAAGCATGTAAATTGGGTTTGATTTTAATTGAATTGTGTTGGACACTATTTGGTTGTTAAAGTGCATGATTAATTAGGCTAATTGATGTTTTAGAAATGTTAATTGGGTAATTGATTGTGTATTACACTTAGGTTAATTAATTGTGAAATTTGGAATTTTATAAGTTAATTAATTTGGGCTTGATTTTGGAAATTGGGCTTGTTAGGTTGTAATTGGGCTTTTGGGTGTTTGTTGTAACAAAGTTGAGTTTAGGCAAATTTGGTTGGATCCAATTGGACTAAAACCGCATCCATAAAGTCCAATTATGACTTAATGGACCTTAATTATTTAATTGGGCCTAATGGGCCAAAATTAATTTAAAGGCTTATGGGGTAACTCCCGGATTGGATTTTGGTTGTTCGGTTTGACCCGAGTTGACCAAAAGTCCACGCCTTATAGAAATTAATTAAAAGCCCATTGGACTTTAATTAAATAAAACATTAGATGTTAATCGGGCTTTGAGACCCGTTGCGATTAAATTTGGAATTTAAGTCGTAAAGGTTCGTATAAGTAAAGTGTAATATTTAATTTGGAATTAAATAGTGAATTAGAATTAAATGCGTATTAAATTGGATTTAATTATGTAGTTTAATTTAATTCAAGAATTCGTACTTTGAGTACTTATTCGCAAAACGAGTTTGACTCGAGCAAAAATCAAATCGTTGTTTGAACATTGGATGATCACTAATTATCAGATTAATTAATTGGATTTGATTGATTGATAACATGCTTGTATGAATACATGGTTGCGATGCATGAATAATGTATATCGGATGGATATTAGTCGGGTGGGACGATTTTGGAAATTGTAATAAATTTGATTTATTAATTGGACCTGCGTGTCCAGCCTTATCACCTCTATACTCTTTGTATTCTCTTCTCACCTATTCCCCTCAATGTAAATGAGGTTTCTTTAGAAGTGTAGTGTAACGGGTAGAAGTAAATACATGTGCTAGCTTGGAGAGAGAAAATGAGAGATTTGATCTAGGATCAATGTAAAGTATCCATCCGCATATCATTATTATTTTATTTCATATGCGCTTTATTATGTGTTTAGAATGCATGTTTAAGGGTGTATGATGATGAGACCTTAACAAAGATAATAAATTGGTAGCCAATTGCACGCGAAAAACCCTCGCTTAATATCAAGTGTTTTTCCTTCCATTGAGTGATTCTCATTCAAGATCCGAGATTGGCATTGGGTTGTTGGCCAAAGTCAAGCCCTTTGTCCGTCAAAGATGTGTTTGAATCACGAGAGTTTTGTTCCATATCGATGTCTTGTCCAAGTTGTGATTTGTTGGCCAAAGTCAAGACCACTTCTTGTCCATCGACATTGATTACGAAGCTTTCCATGGTCAATGGGTCGCGCTTGACTGGGATCACTAGGTTTGTTGTGCCAAAGCCAAGGCTTAGTTGATTCAGAGGAAAAAGGTTAGGTAATACATTGGATGTATTGGCATATATAAGATATATGTTTAGGATTTGGATATCCGCCTACTGGATCTAGGAATTTGATGGGATCCAATTGATCTTCAAGATCTACCTAGTTAATTATCATACAATTTGTTGGCCAAAGTCAAGATTGTGTGATATTTAACGGGATCCTAGCCCACTAGGAAACACGGTTTCCCGAGTACTCGACAGAGGGTTAGAGGCTCGACGAAAAATAGTGGGAGGCAAGAATTGAATTTGCAATACTCGTTCAATTACTCGCCATACGCGCTCATTTAAATTATTTCGTCATTAGATTAAATGTTAGTTGGACTAATATTTAAATTGTTGTTTTAATAAACAGTTGGACTGTATTATACTTGATTATATATAATTGGATTATATTAATCAATATATTTGAATTAATTAATTTCAGTTTACATTTGATTTTATAATTGGATTATAGTAATCAATGTAATTGAGGTTAATTAATTTGGATTATATTTGATTATATAGTTGGACTATTATAATCATTATAATATATATAGTACCACTAATCGTTGATTAAATAGTTGGACTATTGTAATCAAGATAAAATTGAAAAGTTGGATATTTAAAATATAATCTGGGATTGAAATATTTTAAATGATTTAATTTTCAAATTGGGAATAAATAATAGGTTAATTTATTTGATAAAATAACTTATATACCTTAAGCCCAAAATTAAGCAAAATAAGTAGAGCATAAAATCTTTGGAAGATTTATGTGATGATGACTTTAATGCTTAATTTAATATACTTGACATAAATCTAATTTTAGATTTAAGAAGTATTAAATTGCCAATTTATAATTCTTGGAGAATTAATTGACTATTCTACAGGAGATAAAGTCAAAGTTTGCAATTGGGCATGTAGCACGAGGTGCACATCGTTTCGATATTCCAAAACCCAAGGCTTGGCCAAAGGTTTCTGAAATATTGAAAAGATAATTGAAATATCCCAAAGTGACTACCATATGGATATGGCAGACACGAAGGAATTAAAGAAAGGGCAAAACTCTTACTTTAAAAATGTTTGTCTTAGTTATGTTCACAGCTAGTATTGAAATTAGCTTTTAAATACTTAGTGTGGTACATAAAATATATGTATTGATGTTCAGAATCTGCTTTGAGCAGGATACTGACTTCAAGCTGAGATAGCTCTGCGAATCGGAAACGGGACGAAAGTCGCTGTTTCGACCGTAGATACCTAAGTTTAGGGACTACCCTTCGGGTGTGTACTTAAATTAGGAACTGTTATAATGTAACTAGTTTGACTAGAGACATTATCTCTATATCAGTGTTTAATCCATTGTGGATAAACCTTTATATTCTAGAACACTCAGTGTTTCATTATATAAAGATGATACTGAGATAAATACATTAGATGAGTAAATAACAATTTATATTTTGAATATAATAAAAATCTCAAAAATATAAAATGACAAATAAATAGCTCAAATTGATTTGATCAATAGAGACTTATTTGTGGCATTGTTGTCTAGGACACAATTTAATTAGACTCGTATATCCACACTTTGAAGAGTGGGTACCAGGACTGATTTGACTATTCAAATAAGGTTTGCGAATCTAGTTTTTTAGGTAAAGTACCTAAAATACTATTTACTTGGTAATAGTAAAAGGGCCACCGATCTGTTAGCCCTATTCATGGTGAAGTTAGTGGGCCCATGTCTAGCTAGGCTAGATGTAGATATGAATATTTCGTTACTTATACGGATGTGGCATCGCATTATGGTTATGTGTTTCTTTTGAAGAACACAAATCGGAAACTTTTAAAGTTTCGACACGAAATAGACAAACAGATCGAGTATAGTATTATACCGTCACGGTAAGACCGTAATGGAAAACACTTAACCAATAAGTTTCTTATATACTTGAAAGAGTATAGTATTCTTTCAAATGAGGACTCCTCCCGGAACACGTCAAAGTGACGGTGTGTCCGAACGGATTAACCGAATCATGTTAGACATGATAAGGCTAATCATGAGTCGCTCTGAGCAACCATTTCCTTCAACGGATAAGTTTTAACAGTGCAATAACTTATTTAGAATAAGGTTCCATATAAATCTGTTTGACAGATGTCATATAGGATATGAACGGGAAAGAAACCAGGTTTCTCATTCCTGACTATTTGGGATGCTAGGCATATGTTTGGATAATACCAAACTAAGGACCCAAATTGGATAAATGCCAATATAGGTTATCCTAAGGGAAACCATAAGTATAGTACTTATAAATCTCACATGAGAACAATGTGATTGTTGCTCACCATGCGGTTTTTCCTGAGAGGAATACCGATATGCAGTGGTCAGTGGGAGGATAGTGATACTCGATGAAAATCGGAGTAATAATGTTCAAGGCACGAAGTCCTTAAAGGAACACAAATAGTTCATCTATGATGAATCTATACCATTAATCTTCGAGTACACAAGAACCGCGTAGATCAGAGAGAGTCAGAAAACGACCTAGGGTATGGGTTTCTGATCTAACCTCATAAAGATGTCAATCTTATGAAGGTATATCCACCGACTACGTTTTGAGGGTGATACGAGGTATCGACTCCCTATTATGGCAAAGTGCCATGAATCCGAAATGGATTCCATGTATAACAACTATTTTGGATACTAGTTGTTGTACCACAAGGCATTGTGCCTATTGGTACATTAAACGTCTTCAAGGAAGACATACATGAATGGCAACATACCAACGTACAAAGCCGGGCTTTTGACGGAAAGGTATCGTTATCAACATTGTGTTAATAACGGTTCAACCTTTTACCTGTTGCCATGGTAAATCCATTTTGAAGATGCTTGTTGATAACTGCATATTTCATTTATGAAATGTGTCAGTTGCAGATCAAAATCGCTTTCCTGAAAAGGAAACCTTTTGGAGGATGCTTACAACATCCTGACGATTTTGTATAACCGACAAACAAGGTTTGCAGGTTATTCGATCCATGTTTGGATTGAAACAAGCATAAGGTTCTTGGAACTGACATTTTGATATAATTATAATGGTTTATGATTTGACTCAAAACGAAATAATTCTTGTGTATATAAGGAGGTTAGTGGGAGAGCACTGATAATGAAATTCCCATAAAACAATCGGTGAAAGCTTGGCTTTCATAAGAAATTCTCCATGGAATTCTGGGGAGTAACAACTTTTATTCAAGGAATAAAGATCTACAGGGATAGATTTGGAGTTGTTAACACTCTCTGGAAATTGTACATTTAAAATGTACTTGTATTGGTGTCTCATACGCTTTGAGCATATGGAGTCACAATCGGGACAATCCATTTGATAGTCATTGGATTGAAGTTAAGGACATCTATTAGTATCTTAGAGAACTAAAGATGTTGTCTTAAACTATGGAGATGGAGAACTTGAAGTGACTGGGATCACTGTTGCAAGTTCCAAACCGGTAAATACTGCGGTACTATAAAGTTTGAATAACGGGACAGTAAGCTGGAAATATTCCGAGCAAGATAACTGTTGCCGAATTAACAACAAATGCGGATTATTGCTGCAGTTGAGGCAGCAATAGAAGCCATTTGGATCGATAATAAATCTAATTAGATTAGATATAGTTCTGTTAGCAGCTGAGCTAGGCATCAGCATAGGCTAAAGAATTAATGGTCTCATCGACGATCCAGATATATACTTCTATATTTATCTGATTCGTTCGGATCATACATCGTGGCGATGTGATGATCGTATAAATCGCGTCAAAAGATAATTACGCAAATCCGCTGACGAAACCCTTTCCTCAGCAATTTGAGCGAACCGTACATAGTTTGGGTGTTAGACACTCGAGTGACTGGCTATGTGCCAAGTGGGAGATTGTTGGATAATATGACCCATAGCGTCACTATTTGTACAGATCACGGTGTGTTGTTGTACAAATTAACTATGTGACAAGGAAATTGCACTCTCATCATTTGTGATTAGATCACCATATATGTATAAATGAAGAGAGGTCCATATGATTAGTTCCTGGATTGAGATGATATGAGACAGTATCAGTCCACGAAGGATTAATCATTAAATATCCCTAGCCGGAGTATTATCGAGACAGGACATCGATAATGCGGAATAGGCTAGTATTGCACTTGTGCGTGTTGTGAGGGCACACCGGCATAGTTCTCATATATTTAAGTCTTGGATACTTATGCAAGTGCGATAGGAGGTCGTGTTTCACCGATGGTACGGGAAACAGCTTCGCTCTGGATAGACCCATCGGAATCCCATTGGTATTATGACTATGTGTCTATGGGAGGCCGAAATCAAGGTAGCTGTGTATAGTCTTAACCTGAGACTTGCATCGCTAATACTTGCGATAATCGGTAGACTTTGGTCTTGGTGGTACAGGGCTTTAACCGGCTCTGCGTACACCGCTTCTGGGTTTATCAGAGAGTCGTAGTGTATTGGGTGTGATGTCGAGACGGAAGTATCACTTCAGTTATAGTGGAGATGATGTCACGCAGGATACGGTATTAGTGCTCTTAAGTGCTGGCCGGCCATCGAGATATTATGACAAGGTCATGTATATCCGATTATAAAGACTAGTTACCAGACATCCGATATGTGCTTCGGACGGGGCAGACACTTATCCAGCCCCAGCCCTAGCACGTGACTATCCGATACTGGGCTGATATACACAATACTACGGTATACTATGCTTGATACATATCTATATATTCCTGTAAGAATATTTCTGGAGAATTGGGTAGGCATGGCGCTTTGCTAGAAGCCAACCTTGTCTTGTAAATCGGTATATAACGTAGTACGAGTACTTACGTGTTCGGATAGTCCGACGACCGTATTTGCTGCCAACATATCCGGAGATCTCATGGGTCGCTTCCTGAAGATTCACCGATGACGTATGACTCGCACTTTAATTAATCTGGGATTAATTGGAAGAGAGAGAAAATTAATCTGGGATTAATTGGAAGAGAGAGAAAATTAATCTGGGATTAATTACGGAGATATTTTATCTCGGATAAAATATAGTTAAAGAGAGAGAACGATTAATTTGGAATTAATCGATAAAATAATATATTCGATATATTATAAGAAATTGGATTTCGACGCGAAATTAAAATTGGATTTTAATTCGGGCGAATGAATTAATTTAGAATTAATTCGTTAGCGACGTGAATAGTGATTTCGCTAGGCGTAATCATTTAATTACGATGCGACGGAAAATTCGTTAATTTGGAATTAGCGAACCCGAGCCCGAAATTGATTGCGAGCGCATTCGCATTTCGAATTCGAGCGCGGCACGCAAGTCACATCAAGCGTCAAATCGTTAGTCACATCATGCGTCAAATCAATTGTCACTTTGAGTGATGTGACTTGACAACATGTCACTTTATTAAAGTGATGTGATGTGACTTAAAGTAAAAGTAGAAGTGATGGGTGAAAAGTTGATTGAAAGCTTTTTGCTTTTTGCTTTTGCTTTTTGACCTTTTAACTTTGCTTTTTGAAAGTAAAAATGTGGTAAATGCTTTTGTTTAATTTTGGAAAATATAAAAAGCATTTTAACACTTTCTATCTCTCTAGTATTGTTCACGTTTTTTTGGCCATTTGTGTCATTCACGTAACTCTCTCTCATTGCTTTTGGTCTTCACGGTTTTAGGCTTTTGGAGCCAAAAACCCTTCATCTTTCTCTCTTCTCCCTCTCACGGCTTCAAGCCGATTTCTTCTCAAAATATTGGTATGACTGAATCAAGAAGAGAAGCAAGGAAGATGAAGAAGTGCTAGCACACCTGGGTTATATTATGGTGATAGGGAAACGAATTTGTGAGCTTGGAAAGCTTGAAGCTTGGAGCTTCAATGGAGTCTTGCATGGCCGATTTTGGAGCATCAAAACAGCCCCCACCGTGCAGTCCACAGCAGTTCACAGGAGTCAAAAACTGAGCTTGATGGATGCAGAAACATGAAGTGCGAATTTGGTCCATCTTCGTAGCATCCAACCGACCATTGTGAGTATATTCCGCACCTCCTATGTTGTGTATTCATGAGTTTTCTTGCTTGATTTGTTGATCTTGGGACATATATTAGAACTCAACAGTTGCCCCAGTACCTGTGTCCCACAGTCTGGCGACTCCACTGGGGATAGAGAATCGGCCCCGAAATATTGTCTTGTAATGTTTGGATTTATGTTATAATTGACCGTGTCTATAGTGGATAAAATGAGGGTTTAATCAAGGGCATCTTGAGGCTAGGTAATGGTTTGGTGTCTTTCTTCATTCACTACCTTCCTAAAAGGAAAAGCTGTGAAGGCAACTATATGGCCATCTACCCTTAGCCTATTGTGATGGACTAATTTGGAGGACTCGTTGTTTATTCCTGTCACCAAGCGATAAGAGCCTAAGAGGCTAAGGTACTTAAGAGAGCCTCGCTCCACCCTCCCTCTGGGGAATCTACAATGGGAAATACATTTGACAGTCAGTCACACACCATAGCTCATTGGCACGTACCTTAGTGTATAAGAAAGGGTACGCTCACTTGGTCGCTCGAACCATTGATTGGGGAGACCTAGTTATGGGCCATCCTTCGCCGATGAGAGCCTTTGTCTACAATCTTGTGAACCCACCCATAGACCGGGATTGTAGGGTTAAAGTAACAATTATTTCCTTGAGTATGTGCTTGTGGACCATCCCCATTTGGATGCAGATGGATCATTGTCAGAAATGCGGACTTGCTGGGCCAATTAAACTGGGGCGAGTTCGTACCTTATGACCATTGGGCCCAAAGCTTCTGAAATGTTGATTGGCCATTCTGTAGAAATTATTGTTTTATGTTTGTATTATCTTTCTTTTATGCTTGTGTTTGGGAACATCGTCGTTTGGATCCATTTGGACCATTTGTCATAGGATATGGGCTTGTTGGGCCATTTAAACTGGGACAAGAACGTATTTTATGACGATTGGGCCAAAGGCTTCTAAGTGTTGATGGGCCACTTTGTGCTTGTGTTCGGAACATTACCATTTGGATTTAGTTGGGCTCCTTGCCATGAGATGTGAACTTGTTGGGCCATTTAAATTGGGACGAGTTCACTCCTATGACAGTTAGCCCAGAAGCTTCTAAAATGATAATGGGCCGATTTGTTTGAAAATTTTAGTTGATTTAGTATGTTATATATGTTACATGCACCCTATGCATACATACATCATGTTAACCCTTGTGTTCTGAAAGCCATCATAGATTCCCGTTGGGTTAGGGAAAAGGGAAGACTCACCAAAATACTGGGAACAGACATGAGTGAATCAGACATTGAAGTATCCCGAATAGATCAGTTGGAGAATGGCTTCGCCAAGATTACTGAACAATTGCAAGCCTTGACTACTGCCATGACAAATATGGATATGCCCCGTGCTGGGGGAAATTATGAGAATGTGAGGCGCGAGGAGCCTCCGAATGGGTTTTGATGATGACATGGCAGAGTTTGCAACAGGCAGAGTGATTGGGCCTCAGGCAGAATTTCAGAAGCATCGGGATCAAGTTGAAACAGTTACCCGCAAAATGAGGGGTAAACATGAAGAGTTGTAAGATTATGAGGCAATGACCTTCGGAGAACAGCTGCCAGCTCAGTTTAAAATGCCCGACATGGCCAAGTTTAATGGGAATGGAGACCCGAGAGTCCATCTGCAGCAATATGTCTCAGTCATGAGTTCAGTGGGCCTATCACAGCGCCAAGTCCAAAAGATGTTTGGGATGTCACTCGAGGGGGCACTTGTGGTTTGGTATCATAGCCTTGAGAACAAGGTTAAGGAAGATTGGAGGGAACTAGCCGATGCTTTTCTGAAGCAGTATGTTACATACTTAGAGATTGACTTATCACTCCGTGATTTGGAGAACACTAAACAGAAGCCAGAGGAAAGTTTCAAAGAGTATGTGGATCGCTGGAGAAGCCAGCTTCTGAAAATGCAGACTCGACCTTCAGAGAAAGACCAAATTAAGATGATTATCAAGGGCACAAAGCCCTCTATTTATGGTAAGCTGAGGACGATGACCTCCATGATTACTGATTTCCGACAGTTGAGAGAGACTGTTATCGATATTGAAGAAGAGGAGGCTGAAAACAGAAAGTTTTATGGCCAGAATAGAAGAACTTTTGGGGGGCATTCTGAGGCTAAACCCGCTAGTGCCGAGGTTGCTGCCATCAAGAACCGGAATTTCTCTAACCTGAGGAAGCCGTTATCTAAGGTGCTTGAGAAGTTGAAGGGACAAGGACTCCTAAACCCTTAGAGCCTAAACCACTTCCAGATCCTATACCACCCAACCTTGACCTAAGCCTGTATTGTCACTTCCATCAGATGAGAGGCCACGAAACTGACAACTGCACCCGCCTTAGGCATGAAATCCAAAACCTCATCGATGCTCACAAAATACCCGACCCAGATAAAGAACAACCCAACACATATTGGAACCCCCTACTAAATTACCACTCCGTTCCACCACCCACCTACATGATCAACTCTGGATTGCTCGAAACTTTTGTCCTCCAAACCCTTAACCACCAAGCTTCTTACATGGAGATAGGGGATGATAGTGAAGAACCGTAGGTCAAGAAAGAAGGCAATGCTGCGAATGATGAAGTTGTTCCTCATAGTTTATTTGATCCTGCATTTTTAATATAGACATTGATTTGGTCTACCTGTTCGAACCATTTCTTAAATGATAATAAAGACGTTCATTTAGTTTACATGCCTGAGTCTCTCCCTCCAACCTGCAACGTTAGTATATTTGAGAAAAGCATTCAACCCTGGTACTATGAAATTCAGTGATGCTTAGAACACGGGGAATCTTCGGAAGCAACAACAGTACAGTCAGTTTAAGAAATGAATCAATATCAGTTTAGGGGCTTAGGCCCACATCAGCATCAGTTTGGGGATGAGTCCCAGGGCCGAGGCCCATATCGGTATCAGCTTAGGGCCAAAGCCCACTTTAGTTTCAGTTTTGGGGATGAGTCCCAGGGCCGAGGCCCACATCAGTTACTGTTTGGGGATGAGTCCCAGGGCCGAGGCCCACATTAGTATCAGCTTGGGGCGAGGCCCACATCAATATCAGCCCAGGGTCGAGGCCCACATCAGTATCAGTCTGGGGCTGAGGCCCACATCAGTATCAGTCTGGGGCGAGACCCATATCAGCAGTATCAGTCTTGGGGCGAGGCCCATATCAGTATCAGTCTGAGGGCGAGGCCCATATCAATATCAGTTGGGGTTGAGGCCCACATCAGTATCAGCTGGGGGCGAGGCCCATATCAGTATCAGTTTGGGGTGAGGCCCATATCAGTCTCGATCGCGGGGCGAGGCCCATGTCAGCATCAGTTTGAGGATGAGTCCCAGGGCCGAGGCCCATATCAGTATCAGCTTAGGGCCAAGGCCCACATCAGTTTCAGTTTTGGGGATGAGTCCCAGGGCCGAGGCCCACATCAATTACAGTTCAGGGATGAGTCTCAGGGCCGAGGCCCACATCAGTATCAGCTTGGGGCGAGGCCCACATCAGCATCAGTTTAAGGCCAAGCCCCACATCAATATCAGCCTAGGGCCAAGGCCAAGGCCCACATCAGTATCAGTCTGCGGCTGAGCCCCACATCAGCATCAGTTTAGGGCCGAGGCCCACATCAATATCAGTTTAGGGCTGAGGCCCACATCAATATCAGTTTAGGGCCGAGGCCCACATCAATATCAGCTTGGAGGCGAGGCCCACATCAATATCAGCATCAGTTTAGGGGCTGAGGCCCACATCAGTTTCAATTTAGGGACGAGTACCATGGGCGAGCCCACATCAGCATCAGTTTGGCCGAGTATGGCACTCCGAAAGTGGAGCATTGTTCGAAAATGGACTACTATCACATCTCACCGAAAATGGCACTCCGAAAGTGGAACATGGTTCGAAAATGGACTACTTTCACATCTCGCTGAAAGTGGCACTCCAAAAATGGAGCACGGTTCAGAAATGGACCAAGGAAGGCCTAACCCATCGGAATATGATACATATACATGCATACATGCATACATATCATATACATGCAATGTTTGTTTTGTGTTCGCAGGTTTGTAGCGGCAAAGACCATCTCATCAAATAACGGTTCAAAAATGAGCCATATTCTCGCACAACACGGTTCGGAAATGGACCGCTACCACAACAGATGACGAAAATGGCGTTCCAAAATGGAGCACACACAGCAAAGGCTGAAAATGGCGTTCCAAAGTGGAGCACACACAGCAAATGCCGAAAATGGCGTTCCAAAATGGAGAACACATAGCAAAGGCCGAAAATGGCATTCCAAAGTGGAGCACACAAGTAAATGTCAAAAATGGCATTCCAAAATGGAGCACACACAGCAAAGGCCGAAAATGGCGTTCCAAAATGGAGAACACATAGCAAAGGCCGAAAATGGCATTCCAAAGTGGAGCACACACAGTAAATGTCAAAAATGGCATTCCAAAATGGAGCACACACAGCAAAGGCGCGAAAATGGCGTTCCAAAATGGAGAACACATAGCAAAGGCCGAAAATGGCATTCCAAAGGGGAGCACACACAGTAAATGTCAAAAATGGCATTCCAAAATGGAGCACACACAGCAAAGGCCGAAAATGGCGTTCCAAAATGGAGAACACACAGCAAATGCCGGAAATGGCGTTCCAAAATGGAAGCACACACAGCAAATGCCGAAAATGGCGTTCCAAAATGGAGCACACACAACAAATGCCGGAAATGGCGCTCAAAATGGAGCACACACACAAAAGATGCCGAAAATGGCGCTCTAAAAAATGGAGCACGGTTCAGGAATGAACCAGGGGTCGCAGCAGCACTTACCACCAAATCAACTCAACTCAACACATGGTAAGTCAAGTGGCAGCTGGCGAGCCAGGTAAGTGAAAATGCATTGCATAACTTTGATAGGATTGTTCAAAGTCACACACTACACAAGTCCCATCAAAGTGGGTCGACTGTAGGCACTGCATTTTTGCATATAAGTCCCTATGATGAGTCTCATTTGGAAACACTACCTTTTAAGTCACGGAGGTCACGGAAAACAGACATCGGAAGGGGAAATTCAGAATAAACAAGGTTCACTGTATTCATTCGTGCTGCATTCGTGTATACGTTCGAACGCCAAACAGATTGCGGGCGTTCGTGCCACGTTCGAGGAAGCTTTCGAACGGTGTCGGTAATTCTGGTTTTGCTACTAGCCTCTCATCAAGCCCAATTTGCCCAAGCCTTGGCCCACACGCCCAAGCCCACTTAAAACACATATTTTGTTGGTAATATGACCCATAGAGGCACTATTTGCACAGATCATTGTGTTGTTGTAGCAATTAACTATGTAATAAGGAAATTGCACTCTCATCATTTGTGATTAGATCCACCATAGATATATAAATGAAGAGAGGTCCCTATGATTAGTTCCTGGATTGAGATGATATGAGACAATATCAGTCCACGAAGGATTAATCATTAAATATCCTAGCCGTAGTATTATCGAGACTGGACATCGATAATGCGGATAGGCTAGTATTGCACTTTGTGTGCGTTGTGAGGGCACAACGGCATAGTTCTCATATATATAAGTATTGGATACTTATGCAAGTGCGATAGGAGGTCGTGTTTCACCGATGGTAACGGGAAACAGCTTCGCTCTGGATAGACCCCTCGGAATCCCATTGGTATTATGACTATGTGTCTATGGGAGGCCGAATCAAGGTAGGTGTGTATGTCTTAACCTGAGACTTACATCGCTAATACTTACGATAATCGATAGACTTTGGTCTTGGTGGTAGGGGACTTTAAACGGGTTTCTGTGTACACCACTTCTGGGTTTATCAGAGAGTCAGTGTATTGGGTGTGATGTCAAGACGGAAGTGTCACTTCAGTCATATTGGAGTTGATTTCACGCAGGATTACGGTACTAGTGCTCTTGAGTGTTGCGCAACCAATCGGATATTGTGACCAGGTCATGTATATCCGATTATAGAGACTATGTTACAGCATCAGGACATCCGATATGTGCTTCGGACGGGTAGACACTTATCCCAGCCCCAGCCCTAGCACGTGATTATCCGATACTGGACCGATATGCACAATACTACGTATACTAATATACGCTTGATACAGATCTATATATTCCTGTAAGAATATTTCTGGAGAATTGGGTAGGCATGGCGCTTTGCTAGAAGCCAACCTTGTCTTGTAAATCGGTATAAACGTAGTACGAGGTACTTACGTGTTCGGATAGTCCGACGATCGTATTTACTGCCAACATATCCGGAGATCTCATGGGTCGCTTCCTGAAGATTCACCGATGACGTATGACTCGCACTTTGATTAATCTGGGATTAATTAGAAGAGAGAGATAGAATTAATCTGGGATTAATTTGTTGAGAGAAGAAAATTAATCTGGGATTATTTGCGGAAATATTTTATCTGGGATAAAATATTAATAAAGAGAGAGAACGATTAATTTGGAATTAATCGATAAATTAATATATCGATATATTAATCGAAATTGGATTTCGACGCGGAATTAAAATTAGATTTTAATTCGGGCGAACGAATTAATTTAGATTTAATTCATTAGCGACGTGAATAGTGATTTCACTAGGCGTAATCATTTAATTACGACGCGACGGAAAATTCGTTAATTTGGAATTAGCGAACCCGAGCCCTAGAGTGATTGCGAGCGCATTCGCATTTCGAATTCGAGCGCGGCACGCAAGTCCCACATCAAGCGTCAAATCACTAGTCGCATCAATTGTCAAATCACTTGTCACTTTGAGTGATGTGATGTGACATGACATGTTGTCACTTTATTAAAGTGACTTGATGTGAAAGTAAAAGTGATGGGAATAAAGGTGAAAGGACTTTTGCTTTTTTGCTTTTTCCATTTAATTTTGTATTAAAGTAATACATATGTTTATTTATTTATTTACTTGTAAATGAAATAAATAATATAATAAAAGGCTTTTATTCTCTCTCTCCAACATGCAAGTTCACGTTTTTGTGAAGCTTTATTTTCCCTCTTTTTTCCTCTTCTCCTTCACGGTTTTGGAACCGATTTCTTCCTAAATTTTCTGGTTTGACCGAAAACATGAGAAGCATATGAAAGAGAGAAGTGCTAGCACACCATAGGGTTATACAAAGGTGATAGGGAAGTGAGTTTGTGAGCTTGGAATTGATTTTTGAAGTTTGAAGCTTGGAGTTACCATGGGTTCATCCATGGCCGAAAGAAGATGAAGAAAACAGCACCCCACACTGTGGCAGTCCACCACCGAGCAGCTCACTGTCGCGCATGGAGAGGGCAGTTGCGTTTTCATCTCAACCGCATGCCACCAATCAATGTGAGTATGAATTCCGCCTTACTCCTTTGTGTATTCAACTCGTTTTTATGCATGATTTGTTGATCTTGGGACTTGATTGAACTCCAACAATGGTATCTTGAGCTTTGATGCATGAAAACCGAATTAGGGTTATTGAGCAAATTTGGGGCTTTTTGATTTTAGCTTGATTCTGACAAATTGATTCTTTAAGATGCTTATATTTGATTGAATTTGAGTTTATATGTAATCAATTTGATAAAAAATTGATTGGATTGATTTTCCCCAATTTGCTTATTTTTTGGTCAAAACTTTAATTTGGGTAAACTCGATTTAGGCATGATTTGGTTGAATTGTTTGATGAAGTATGCTTGAATGAGGTTGAATTGAAGTTGTGCATGATCAATTTCAAGAAAATTGGATTAGATCAATTTCCCCAATTCTTTAGGTTGAACATGAAACTTGAAATTGGGTAAAATGTGTTTGAGCATGTTTTAATTGAATTGGATGTTTAAGTATGCTTAGAACATGTTTAATTGAGATTGTGTGTGATCAATTTCGTGAAATTGGATTGGAATCAATTTTCCCCAAATTGAAGGCTTGGCCGAAAATTGCATAACCCTAATGTCTTGGTAATTTTGTTTTGTTTGATCATTGGATGACTTAAAACAATTGGTTAATGTTGTTTTGAAATTCAATTGGATTGAATTTTGATTTAGAACATTTTTTCCCTTTTAAAGTGGCTTGGCCGAATCTTATGAACATGAAATTCATGGTGATTTTGTTGTTTTTGATTCATTGGATGAGTTAAACTGATTTGGAAATGATGATTGTGGATTCAATTGGATTGAAACCGAATCGAATTGAAAAACCCCTAATTGCCGAGACTTGAAAGCATGTAAATTGGGTTTGATTTTAATTGAATTGTGTTGGACACTATTTGGTTGTTAAAGTGCATGATTAGTTAGGCTAATTGATGTTTTAGAAATGTTAATTGGGTAATTGATTGTGTATTACACTTAGGTTAATTAATTGTGAAATTTGGAATTTTATAAGTTAATTAATTTGGGCTTGATTTTTGGAAATTGGGCTTGTTAGGTTGTAATTGGGCTTTTGGGCTTTGTTGTAACAAAGTTGGGTTTAGGCAAAATTGGTTGGATCCAATTAGGCCCAAAACCCGAATCTAAAAGGTCCAATTATGACTTAATGGACCTTAATTATTTAATTGGCCTAATGGGCCAAAATTAATTTAAGGCTTATGGGGTAACTCCCGGATTGGACTTTGTTGGCGGGTTTGACCCGAGTTGACCAAAAGTCCACGCCTCAAGAAATTAATTAAAAGCCCATTGGACTTTAATTAAATTAATATTGATATTGATCGGGCTTTGAGACCCGTAACGATTAAATTTGGAATTTAAGTCGTAAAGGTTTATTTTATAAAGTGTAATATTTAATTTGGAATTAAATAATGAATTAGAATTAAATACGTATTAAATTGGATTTAATCATGTAATTTAATTTAATTAGTAGAAATCGTACTTTGAGTACGTGTTCGCAATACGAGTTGACTCGAACAAAATCAAATCTTTGTTTGAACATTGGATGATCACTATAATTCAAGATTAATTAATTTGATTGATTGATTGATAACATGCTTGTATGAATACATGGTTGTGATGTTTGAATAATGTATATCGGATGGATATTAGTCGGGTTGGGCGATTTTGGAAATTGTAATAAATTTTGATTTATTAATTGGACCTGCGTGTCCAGCCTTATCTCCTATTTCATTGTATTCTCTTCTCACCTATTCCCCTCCATGTAAAAGAGGTTTCTTTAGAAGTGTAGTGTAATGGGTAGAAGTAATACTAGTGCTAGCTTGAGTGAGAAGGGAGAGATTTGATCTAGGATCAATGTGTAAAGTATCCATCCGCATATCATTATTATTTATTTCATACTCGCTTTATTATGTATTTAGAATGCATGTTTAAGGGTGTATGATGATGATGAGACCTTAACAAAGATAATTAAATTGGTAGCCAATTTGCACGCGAAAAACCCTCGTTTTATATTAAGCAAATATCCTTCCATTGAATGATTCTTGTTCAAGATCCGAAGTTGGCATTGGTTTTTATTGACCAAAGTCAAGACCTTTTGTCAATCAAGGATGTACTTGAATCATGAGAGTTTTGTTGGCATATCGGTGTCTTGTCCAAATCGTGATTTTTATTGGCCAAAGTCAAGATCACTTTTTGTCCAATGACATTGATTACGAAACTTTCCTCGTCAATGGGTCCCGCTTAACTGGAATCATTAGGTTTGTTTTTTGGCCAAAGCCAAGGCCTAGATGATTCGGAGGATAGGGTTAGGAAAATGTAATGGATACATTGACATTATACATATGTTTCGGACTTGGATGTCCACCTAACCGGATCTAGGAATTGGATGAGATCCAATTGATCATAGAGATCTACCTAAGTTAAATAGCATACAGCTTTTATTGGCCAAAGTCAAGGTTGTGTGTTATTTAACGGGATCCTAGCCCACTAGGAAACGCGGTTTCCCGAGTACTCCACAGAGGGTTAGAGGCTCGACGAAAAATAGTGGGAGGCAAGTATTGAATTTGCAACATTCGTTCGAATACTCGCTAAACACGCTCATTTAAATTATTTCGTCGTTATATAAATGTTAGTTAGACTAATATTTAAATTGTTGTTTTAATAAACAGTTGGACTGTATTATACTTGATTATATATAATTGGATTATATTAATCAATATATTTGAATTAATTAATTTCAGTTTACAGTTGATTTTATAATTGGATTATAGTAATCAATGTAATTGAGGTTAATTAATTTGGATTATATTTGATTATATAGTTGGACTATTATAATCATTATAATATATATAGTACCACTAATCGTTGGTTAAATAGTTGGACTATTGTAATCAAGATAAGAAATTGAAAAGTTGGATATTTAAAATATAATCTGGGATTAAAATATTTTAAATGATTTAATTTTCAATTGGGAATAAATAATAGGTTACTTTATTGATAAAAAACTCATTATACCTTAAGCCCAAAATTAAGCAATATAAGTAGAGCATAAAATCTTTGGAAGATTTATGTGATGATGACTTTAATGCTTAATTTAATATACTTGTCATAAATCTATTTTTTTGATTTAAGAAGTATTAAAATTGCATTTATAATTCTTGAAGAATTAATTGACTATTCTAGAGGAGATAAAGTCAAAGTTTGCAATTGGGGATGTAGCACGAGGTGCACATCGTTTCGATATTCTAAAAACCCAAGGCTTGGCCTAAGGTTCCTAAAATATTGAAAAGGATAATTGACATATACCAAAGTGACTGCCATTTGGATATGGAAGACACGAAGGAATTAAAGAAAGGGCGAGGCTCTGACTTTAAATATATTTGTCTAAGTTATTTCACTACTAGTATTGAAATTAGATTTAAATACTTAGTGTGAAACATAAAATATATATGTATTGATATTCAGAATCTGCTTTGAGCAGATACTGACTTCAAGCTGAGATTTCTCTGCGAATCGGAAACGGGACGAAAGTCGCTGTTTCGACCGTAGATACCTAAGTTTAGGAACTACCCTTTGGGTGTGTACTTAAATTAGGAACTGTTATAATGTAACTAGTTTTGACTAGAACATTATCTCTTTATCAGTGTTTAACCCACTGCGGGTGAACCTTTATATTCTAAAACACTAAAGTGTTTTATTATATAAAGATGATACTGAGATAAATACATTAGATGTAATAACATAATTTATATTTTGAATATAATAAAATCTCAAACATATAAATGACAAATAAATAGCTCAAATTGATTTGATCAATAGAGACTTATTTATGGCATTGTTGTCTAGGACACAATTAAACGAGACACGTCAGTTAGACGGTGTGTCCGAACTAAAACCGAATTTTGTTGGACATGATAAGGTTTATCACGAGTCGCTCTGAGCTATTGTTTCCTTCAATAGGATATGTATTAACAGTGCAAAACTTATTTAGAATAAGGTTCCATGAAAATCTGTTTGACAGATGTCATATAGGATATGAAAAGGAAGAAACGGGTTTCTCATTCCTGATAATTTGGGTATGCCAGGCATAACGTTTGGATGATACCAAACTAAAAACCCAAATTGGATAAGTGCCAATATAGGTTATCCTAAGGGAAACCTTAAGTATAGTACTTGTAATTCTCACATGAGAACAATGTGATTGTTGCTCACCATGCGGTTTTTCCTGAGAGGAATACCGATATGCAGTGGTCAGTGGGAGGATAGTGATACTCGATGAAAATCGGAGTAATACTATTCAAAGCACGAAGTCCTTAATGGAACACAACAGTTCATCAATGATGAATCTGTACCATTAATCTTCAAATACACAAGAAACTTCGTAGATCGGATAGAGTCAGAAAACAACCTAGAGTATGGGTTTCTGATCTCACCTCATAAAGATGTTAATCTTATGGTGGTGTACCATCCGACTACGTTTTGAGGAAGTGATACGAGGTATCGACTCCCTGTTATGGCAAAGTGCCATGAGTCCGAAATGGATTCCATGTATAACGACTATTATGGATACTAGTTGTTGTACCACAAGGCATTGTGACTATTGGTACATTAAACGTCTTCAAGGAAGACATACATGGATGGCAACATACAACGTACAAAGCTGGGCTTTTGATGGAAAGGTATCGTTATCAACATTGTGTTAAATAACGGTTCAACCTTTTACCTGTTGCCATGATAAATCCATTTTGAAGATGCTTGTTGATAACTGCATATTTCATTTATGAAATATGTCAGTTACAAATCAAAAATCGCTTTCCTGAAAAGGAAACCTTTTGGAGAATGTTTATAACATTCTGACGATTTTGTATAATCGACAAACAAGGTTTGCGGATTATTCAATCCATGTTTGGATTGAAGCAAGCATAAGGTTCTTGGAACTGACGTTTTGAAATAATCATAATGGTTTATGATTTAACTCAAACGAAATAATTCTTGTGTATATAAGGAGGTTAGTGGGAGGACGCACTGACAGTGAAAATTCCATAAAGCTATTGTCGAAAGCTTGGCTTTCATAGAAATTCTCCGTAGAATTCTGGGGAGTAACAACCTTTATTCAAGGAATAAAGATCTACTGGGATAGATTTGGAGTTGTTAACACTCTCTGGGAAATTGTACATTTAAAATGTACTTGTATTGGTGTCTCATACGCTTCGAGCATATGGAGTCACAATCGGGTCAATCCAAGTGATAATCACTGGATTGAAGTTAAGAACATCTGTTAGTATCTCAGAGAACTAAAGATGCTATCTTAAACTATGGAGAAGGAGAACTTGTAGTGACTGGGGATCACTACTGCAAGTTTCCAAACAATAAAATATTGCGGTACTATAAAGTTTGAATAACAGGGACAGTGAGCTGGAAATCTTCCTAGCAAGATAACTGTTGCCGAATAAACAACAAATGCGGATTATTGCTGCAGCTGAGGCAGCAATAGAAGCCATTTGGATCGATAATAAATCTAATTAGATTAGATATAGTTCTGTTAGCAGCTGAGCTAGGCGTCAGCACAGGCTAAAGAATTAAAGGTCTCATCGACGATCCAGATATATACTTCTATATCATCTGATTCGTTCGGATCATACATCGTGGCGATGTGATGATCGTGTAAATTGCGTCAGACGATAATTAAGCAAATCCGCTGACGAAAACCTTTCCTCAGCAATTTGAGCGAATTGTACATAGTTCGGGTGTTAGGCACTCGAGTGACTGGCTATGTGCCAAGTGGGAGATTGTTGGATAATATGACCCATAGCGGCACTATTTGCACAGATCATTGTGTTGTTGTAGCAAATTAACTATGTAATAAGGAAATTGCACTCTCATCATTTGTGATTAGATCACCATAGATATATAAATGAAGAGAGGTCCCTATGATTAGTTCCTGGATTGAGATGATATGAGACAGTATCAGTCCACGAAGGATTAATCATTAAATATCCCTAGCCGTAGTATTATCGAGACTGGACATCGATAATGCGGAATAGGCTAGTATTGCACTTGTGTGCGTTGTGAGGGCACAACGGCATAGTTCTCATATATATAAGTATTGGATACTTATGCAAGTGCGATAGGAGGTCGTGTTCACCATGTCACGATGGTACGGAAACAGCTTCGCTCTGGATAGACCCCTCGGAATCCCATTGGTATTATGACTATGTGTCTATGGGAGGCCGAAATCAAGGTAGGTGTGTATGGTCTTAACCTGAGACTTACATCGCTAATACTTACGATAATCGATAGACTTTGGTCTTGGTGGTAGGGGACTTAAAACGTGTTCTGTGTACACCACTTCTGGGTTTATCAGAGAGTCATAGTGTATTGGGTGTGATGTCAAGACGGAAGTGTCACTTCAGTCATATTGGAGTTGATTTCACGCAGGATACGGTACTAGTGCTCTTGAGTGTTGCGCAACCAATCGGGATATTGTGACCAGGTCATGTATATCCGATTATAGAGACTATGTTACCAGACATCCGATATGTGCTTCGGACGGGGTAGACACTTTTCCAGCCCCAGCCCTAGCACGTGATTATCCGATACTGGACCGATATGCACAATACTACGGTATACTACGCTTGATACAGATCTATATATTCCTGTAAGAATATTTCTGGAGAATTGGGTAGGCATGGCGCTTTGCTAGAAGCCAACCTTGTCTTGTAAATCAGTATAAACGTAGTACGAGGTACTTACGTGTTCGGATAGTCCGACGATCGTATTTACTGCCAACATATCCGGAGATCTCATGGGTCGCTTCCTGAAGATTCACCGATGACGTATGACTCGCACTTTGATTAATCTGGGATTAATTAGAAGAGAGAGATAGAATTAATCTGGGATTAATTTGTTGAGAGAGAAAATTAATCTGGGATTATTTGCGGAGATATTTTATCTGGGATAAAATATTAATTAAAGAGAGAGAACGATTAATTTGGAATTAATCGATAATTAATATATTCGATATATTAATCGAAATTGGATTTTGACGCGGAATTAAAATTAGATTTTAATTCGGCGAACGAATTAATTTAGAATTAATTCGTTAGCGACGTGAATAGTGATTTCGCTAGGCGTAATCATTTAATTACGACGCGACGGAAAAATTCGTTAATTTGGAATTAGCGAACCCGAGCCCTAGAGTGATTGCGAGCGCATTCGCATTTCGAATTCGAGCGCGGCACGCAAGTCACATCAAGCGTCAAATCACTAGTCGCATCAATTGTCAAATCACTTGTCACTTTGAGTGATGTGATGTGACATGACATGTTGTCACTTTATTAAAGTGACTTGATGTGAATAGTAAAAGGTGATGGGAATAAAGGTGAAAGGACTTTTGCTTTTTGCTTTTTCCATTTAACTTTTGTATTAAAGTAATACATATTTTATTTATTTATTTACTTGGTAAATGAAATAATATATATAATAAAAGGCTTTTATTCTCTCTCTCCAACATGCAAGTTCACGTTTTTGTGAAGCTTTATTTTTCCCTCTCTTTTTCCTCTTCTCCTCCTTCACGGTTTTGGAACCGATTTCTTCCTAAAATTTTCTGGTTTGACCGAAAACATGAGAAGCATATGAAGAAGAGAAGTGCTAGCACACCATAGGGTTATACAAAGGTGATAGGGAAGTGAGTTTTGTGAGCTTGGAATTGATTTTGAAGTTTGAAGCTTGGAGTTACCATGGAGGTTCATCCATGGCCGAATAGAAGATGAAGA
Source organism: Zanthoxylum bungeanum (assembly GCA_019454045.1). Taxonomy (NCBI): domain Eukaryota; kingdom Viridiplantae; phylum Streptophyta; class Magnoliopsida; order Sapindales; family Rutaceae; genus Zanthoxylum; species Zanthoxylum bungeanum. Next base: position 8,635 of record SKCR01038228.1, on the reverse strand, counting down.
AACAGCACCCACACTGTGCAGTCCCACACCGAGCAGCTCACTGTCGCGCATGGAGAGGGCAGTGCGTTTTTCATCTTCAACCGCATGCAACCAATCAATGTGAGTATGAATTCCGCCTTACTCCTTTGTGTATTCAACTCGTTTTTATGCATGATTTGTTGATCTTGGGACTTGATAGAACTCCAACATATTTAACACATGGTTAAATCAAAACAAATCTAAAAATCACATAACAAATTAAAATAAACATTAAAATCAATCAAATATTTTAATTCCTTAATTAAGATATTCACCCACTAATTACACAAGATTCCTTCCTAACTAAACAAAATCACATACTAAATTAAAAAGATGTCATGCCTAATTAAAATCAATTATAACAAATTCAAGATATTGACCTCCTAATCTAAACCAAATTTGTCCCTCCTCAATCTTTGACTTTCCTTGCTCAACACTAAATCAAATCCCTTCCTTGTGAGACAAGGTGAAGCCCTAGCCATTCTCTATATAAACAACCTCTAACCAAGACATGACTCCCCTAGCTCATACACAAGACTTACACGAAAATCACTATACCAAGAGCCCTAGCCACTCACGGCAATAGCAAGAAGAAAAACACAAATAATTATCTTCATCTCCCCCACTCCACAACCGAAAACAGCAGCCCCTAAACCTCCACACATCACCGAAAGTACACCCCCAAACAGCAGCCCCTTTCCACCGAAAACAGTAACCCCTACCCTAAAACACGCCTGAACAGCAGCCAAATCCTCTTAAAACAATCCCTAAAATCCTCAAAATAGTAACATAAAATATGCATTTATAATACTTAAAATAATCACACAAGACTGCATTAAAAACCCACAAAAAAAACACTCGAAACAGTCATTTGAAACGCCAAAACTGTGACCAATAATTGAGCAGCGAAACCACGAGGAAACAGCAGCAAAACGGAGGCCAAACAGCAGCGAAAGATGGAGAACCACGACTCAAAACAGTAAGACAACGAACGAGAGCAGTGAACCAGTGAACCGGAAGAGTTGCGGAGCATCCACCCTTCCGACGATCGTGTACCGTACATCCGAGAGGTGATTTAAAAGGTTAGACCTGAGGGTACTTTTCTCATTAGTTTATATTCGTCTTTTGATTGTTTATTGAATTCTATCGCATGAGAGTCGTTTGTGGATGCATGTTGTGGCTTGAATGAAATGGAAAATGTGTCGCCTCTTGTGGTATATAAGATGGAAACCAGGACATAAATTCATAGCCTATTCCGAATGGACGGTAGTAAGATCTGTACTCGGGATACAACTCCACATACCACTTGAGTAAACACAGCACACTCTTTTTGTTTTATGTTGCTTCGGTTTATTTATTTTTCGTTATTTGAATTATGCATGTTACTTTTGTATGCGTGATTCAATTGAGTGCATGGGCTTAGTAATTTGGATTAAAGGTTACCACAATGCTTTGCCGCGCCGGCTGATGTGTGTTCGGTTGGATATAAGATATGTTTCAATCGGATATACTGAGTTTGATATGATTGTCTTTATTTTTGTATGCCATGATGTGATCGAGCGCATGGGCTTAGTAAGTGCGATGAAAGGTCCTATAATAGAAGAGGTTAAAATCCTTTACCATGATGCTTTGCCTCGCCGATTACGTATATTCGGTTGAATGTAAGATGTGTTCAATTGGGTACATGAAGTCTAAGGTTATTGTCTTTATTTTTATATGCATTGAGATAAGCGCATGGGCTTAGTAAGCGCAATGAAAGGTCCTCTAATTGAAGAGGTTAAATCCTTCGCCACGATGCTTCGCCGCGTTTCGTATTTCGCTATTTGCTTTTTATGTATGTATTGCGTCACATTTTGTTCATCAGGTCTGTTCCCGTTCGAACGCGTTATCGAACGTTATACGAACGCGAACCTTATATTTCCCGTTCGAACGCGTTTTACAAACGCTACTCGAACGCGCATGCATTTTGTTTCATCAGGTCTGGATCCGTTCGAACACGTTATCAAACGCTACACGAACGCGAACCTTCTGTTTACCGTTCGAACGTGTTACGAACGCTACACGAACGCGCACACACTGAACTAAGTTTGTCTCATCATATTTCATACACAACTGCCTTTTGGGTGATCTCCCTTGCATTGTGTAGCCAATCATATTATTTGTATTCCTGCATTTATCCATTCGATGTGTTCTTGGGATGATATTCAAGCATTATTAGGCTGTTAGCATGTTTTTTGGTTAATATATTCATGAGATAGTACTCAAGCATGATTAGGTTGTTCTTAGTTTTCCTTATCATATGATTGAGAAATGTTTGTGAGAATGACATGTGATGTTGCATATTATGATCATTAATTTCATGCATGTGGATTTAGAAGCATGATACTCTTGGAAATAAGTGTTACTTAGGCCTGATTAAATTATTACACAAATCCTTTCATTACAAGTGACATAAGTAAGGGACCATTCTGAACCCAACGGTTTGAGGTCTCCCTTGCGAGGGGTGAGTGCGGCCTTAAATCTCATTTTTCCCGGTTCACACCGGTGGCGACTCCATTAATCTCCAGTTTAGTCCCCCGTTGCTACTCTGTACTCCCGACCGGGCCGCGAGCCCGGGACAGCATGCGTCACCCCAAATCCTGTGTCCCACAATTGTTTCAGATGATAACCTTGCATATCCGTTGACAAAAGCGATATCTCATCATAAGTATGAGCGACCTGTACATAGTTCAAGTGTTGGACACTTGAGTGATTGCCTATAGGCCAAGTGGGAGATTGTTGGACAATTATGAGCCATAGCATCACTATTTGTAAAAGACATGGTGTTCTTTGTACAAATTAACTATGTGACAAAGGAAATTGCTCTTTTATCATTTTGTAATTGGATTACTTAGATATATAAATGATAAAAGTCTATATGATCACTTCCAGATTAATAAGATATGAGACAATATTAATCCATGAAAGATTTGATCATTAAATATCCCTAGTCGTAGTATTATCGAGACTGGACATCGATAATGTGGAATAGGCTAGTATTGCATTTATGCGCATTATGGAAGCTTAATGGCATAGTTCTCATATATTTAAGTATTGGATACTTATGCAACTGTGATATGAGGTTCTGTTTACCGATGGTACGGGAATAGCTTCGCTCTGGATAGACCCCTCGGAATCCCATTGGTAGTATGACTATATGTCTATGGGAATCCGAATCAGGGTAGGTGTATTTGGTCTTAACCTGAGACTTGGATCTCTAATACTTGTGACAATCAGTACAATTTTGGTTTTGGTCATCCGAGGCTTTAACAGGTTCTGTGTACGCCTCTTCTAGGTATACTGAGAATCGTAGTATATTGGGTGTGATGTCAAGATGGAAGTATCACTTCAGTTATATGGAGATGATGATCACGCAGGATACAGAACTGGTACTCTAAAGTGCTGCAGCCATTGGGAAAGTATGACTGGGTCATGACTTTCTGATCGAAGAGACTAGTTGCTAGTGATCTGATATATACTTCGTACGGGGCAGACATAATTCCAGCCCTAGGCCTAGCATGTGACATCCGATACTGGATCGTAATACGCAATACATAATATACTACGCCTGATACAGATTATATATATTCCATGTTGAATATTTTCTGGAGAATTGGGTAGGCATGGTACTTTGCTAGAAGCCCACCATGTCTTGTAAATTGGTAAGAACGTGGTACCGGGTAAGCACATGTCGGAAAGTTCAACAACCGCATTTACTGCCAACATATCCAGGAATCTCTTGGGTCGCTTCCCAAAGATTCACCGATGACATTTGACTCGAATAGAATTAATCTAGGATTAATTATGATAGAGAAAATTAATCTGGGATTAATTACGGCAAGAATTAATCTTGGATTAATTATAAGAGAAATAATTAATCTGTGATTTTATCTGGGATTAAATTTGCCGAGAAGAGAGAACGCGATTAATTTTGAATTAATCGGCAAAGTAAATTTAATAGTGAAATTTGATTTTACTATTTAATTGGGCTAAAATAATATATTAGATATATTAATTGAAATTAGATTTCAATGCGGAATTAAAATTGGATTTTAATTCGTGCGAACGAATTAATTTAGAATTAATTTGCAAGCGACTTTCGTAATAATTTTGCTAGGCATTATTATTTAATTAAATTGGATTTAATTACGTCGCAATGGAAAATTTGTTTAATCGGATTAAACGAACCCGAGCCCGAAGTGTGTAGTCTCACCCAACTTGAATTTTGAATTTAAATGTGGGACCCACCAACTTACATCACTAGTCAATCTAGTTGATGGAAGTGGTTGTGAGTATTTAAAGGATACTGGCTCAACAGACTTTGACTTTTGCTTTTTGAAAAGCATATACACCTTTTTGAAAAGTAATTGGTTGGTTGTTTTTTTTGGAAAATAAAACAAAAATTCTCTCTCTCCATATTCTTTCACCATTGTCGAACTCTTCATCTTTGGAGGAGAATATTTTTCTTTTAATTTGTTCAAAGCTAGCACTTAAAGGAGTCAATTTAATGTGATAGGGAAACTCACCCTTGAGTTTGGAGTGCAAAAGAAAGCTTGGAGCTTCCACACATCCATGAAAAGTTTTGAATCTCAACCGATAAAAGTAAGTAATTTCCGTAACTCCATTTGATTTATTCACACACAAATCATCTTAGTGATCTTGTGGTAAGTGTAGGACAATAACAAAGAGAAACTGTCATGGGTATCGAGGAAGAGAAAGCCGAGAACAGAAAGTTTTACGGCCGGAATAGAAAAACCATTGGGGGGCGTTCAGGGACCAAGCCCGCTCCTTCTGAGGTCTCCACTATCAGAAACAGTTGATTATCTAATTTTGGTAGACCTTTGTCAATGTGTTTGAAGAGCTAAAGAGGAAAGGACTCTTAAATCCCTTAGAACCTAAACCACTTCCAAAACGTGTGCCACACTACCTAGACCTAAACCTATATTGTTGCTTCCATCAACAAAAAGTCCACAAAACTGACAACTGCACCCGCCTTAGACATGAGATCCAAAACCTCATTGACACCCATAAAATACCCGACCCAAAAAAAGAACAACCCAACACACACGGAAACCCTCTACCTACCTACATGATCAACTCTGCCCTACCCGAAAGCTTTGTCCTCCAAACTCTCAACCACCAAGTTTCCTACATGGGGATATAGGACAACAGTAGTGAAGATGAAACGTAGCAGATGAGAGATTTATGGGAAAACTTCTCGAGCAGTGACAAAGAGGAGGTTGCAAAAGAGGAAAAAAATGGGAAGAAGAACTACGGCAGTTGAAGAATCTGACGGAAGAAGACAATACTGTAAATTAGAAAGATGTTTATTTTCCCGATTTATTTGATTGTAATCCTGCATTTATTAATCATAAAGACATTGATTTTTCTTACTTTTTCGGGTCTTTTCCTGTTAGTTTGCATCATAATGTTGGGTTTCTCTAAGGTCCCAAGGATCAAATCAAGCAATGAAACACATGTGAATACAACAATGAAGAATGGCAGAATCATACTTACATTGAGCGGTTTTGCGATGCGATGAACACAAGCCATTTGCTCCCTTGAAGCTCTCGGCTTTCTCCCCTTGGTGTGCTCCATTTTCGGTCAAGCTCCATGGATGGATCTCCAAGCTCCAAGCTTTATATGATGATTTCATGCTCATGAAATTAGTTCTCTATCACCTTAGGATGACCATTTATGTGCTAGCATTGGAAAACTTGCCACAAATTTTCCATTTCACTCTTCTTGTTCACAGTTTTGTGAAGAAATTGAGAGAGGAAGAAGTTTTGGCCCCTTGGCCGAAACTATGAGAGAGAGAGAGTGATGTCTTGGTTTGGTTTTCTAAAAACCTAATACCAAAAATCTAATCCAAAAAATTTCTAAATGGCTTTCAAAAAGTCAAAAAAAAATTTGGAGCCAAAAAGCAATTAATGCTTTCCAACTACCACCATCAATCACAAATGACAAGTTGTCACATCACTCAAAGTGACTAGACATCACATCAATTTCATTGACTAGTGATTTGATGCTTGATGTGACTTGTGGGCCGCACTTAAATTCGTATTGCGAGTGCGCCCGCAAACACTCCCGGGCTCGGGTTCGCTAATTCCAAATTAACAAATTTTCAGTTTCGACGTAATTAAATAATTATGCCTAGCAAAATCACTATTCACGTCGCTAACGAATTAATTCTAAATTAACTCGTTCGCCCGAATTAAAATCTAATTTCAATTCCGCGTCGAAATCCAATTTCGTATAATATATCGAATATATTTTTTATCGATTAATTCCAAATTAATCGTTCTCTCTCTTTAAATAATATTTTATCCCAGATAAAATATCTCCGTAATTAATCCCAGATTAATTTTATCTCTCTCATTAATTAATCCCAGATTAATAAAGTGCGAGTCATACGTCATCGGTGAATCTTCGGGGAGCAACCCATGAGATCCCCGGATATGTTGGCAGTAAATCCGGTCGTCGGACTATCCGAACACGTACGTACCTAGTACTACGTTTTTACCGATTTGCAAGACATGGTTGGCTTCTAGCAAAGCATCATGCCTACCCAATTCTCCAGAAATATTCTTACTGGAATATGTGATCTATATCAGGCGTAGTATACGTAGTATTGCATATTTCGATCCAGTATCGGATGTCACGTGCAAGGCCTGGGGCTGGAAATGTGTCTGCCCCGTACGAAGCACATATCGGATCTCTGGTAACTAGTCTCTATAATCGGATAAACATGACCTAGTCATAATATCCCGATAGCTGTAGCATATAAGAGAACGAGTTCCGTATCCTACGTGATCATCATCTCCACTATGACTGGAATGATACTTCCATCTCGACATCACACCCAATACACTACGATTCTCAATATACCCAGAAGAGGCGTATATAGAACCTGTTAAAGCCCTGGACGACCAAAACAAAAGTATATTTATTGTCGCAAGTATTAGCGGTGCAAGTCTCAGGTTAAGACCAAATACACCTACCCTGATTCAGACTTCCATAGACACATAGTCATACTACCAATGGAATTCCGAGGGGTCTATCTAGAGCGAAGCTGTTTTCCGTACCATCGGTAAATACTACGAATAGGGATATTTAATGATTAAACCTTCGTGGATTGATATTGTCTCATATATTATCAATCCGGAACTAATCATATGGACCTTCTATCATTTATACATCTTGGTGATCTAATCACAAATGATAAAAGAGCAATTTCCTTTGTCACATAGTTAATTTGTACAACAACACCATGATCTGTACAAATAGTGACGCTATGGGTCATAACTGTCCAACAATCTCCCACTTGGCCTATAGCCAGTCACTCAAGTGTCCTACACCCGAACTATGTACGGTTCGCTCAAATTACTGAGAAAAGACTTTCGTCAGCGGATTTGCATGATTATCATCTGATGCGATTTATTCGATCATCACATCTCCACGATGTATGATCCGAACGAATCAGATGAATAGTCGAAGTATATATCTGGATTGTTGATGAGACCATTAATTCTTTAGCCTGCGTTGTAGCCTAGCTCAGCCGCTAACAAAATTATATCTAATCTAATTAGATTTTATTATCAATCCAGAAGGCTTCTATTGCTGCCTCAGCTGCAGCAATAATCCACTATTGTTGTTTATTCGGCAACAGTATCTTGCTCGAAAGATTTCCAGCTCATTGTTCCGTTACTTCAAGTTCACATTCTCCATAGTATAAGACAACATCCTTAGTTCCTCTAAGATACTAACGGATGTTCTTAAGATCAGTCCAATGACCATCACTTGGATTGGCCCGATTGTGACTCCATGTGCTCAAAGCATATGAGACACCAGGTCGCGTACATTTATTTCAATGTACGAGTTCTCGGAGAGTACTAACAACTTTAAATCTATCCCAGTAGATCTTTATTCCTATAATAAAGGTTGTTTCTCCCAAGAATTCTACGGAGAATTTTTCATGAAACCCAAGCTTTCACCGATTGTTATTATGGGAATATCATTTCCAAGAAATGATATATAATCATTACTTAGGACATTCATTGTCAGTGCGCTCCCACTAACCTCACAATATACAAAAGAATCATTTTCGTTTTTTAATTAAATCATACACCATTATGATTACATCAAAACGATAATTCCAAGAACTCTATGCTTGCTTCAATCCAGCCATGGATCGAATAACCCGTAAACCTTGTTTGCTAGTTTTGGTATGATAAAACCATCAGGATGTTTTAATCATCCTCTAAAAGGTTTCCGTTAAGGAAAGCAGTTTTGGCATTCAGCTGCCATATTTCATAAATGAAATATGCAACATTAGCAAGCATTATCCAAATGGATTTACCGTGGCAACATGTAAAAGGTTTCATCGTAATCGACACACTGTTGATAACGGTGCCTTTTCGTTACAAGCCTAGCTAATTACGTTGGTATGTTTCCATCAATGTATGTCTTCCTTGAAGACTTATATAGTACCAATAGGCACAATGCCCTGCGGTACTACAACTAGTGTCCAAACTTAGTTGGTATACATGGAATCCATTTCGGATATCATGGCACTTTG